>JAODUP010000558.1:172500-267854 GCA_025642065.1 Paralvinella palmiformis
ATGTTATCGACCTTAATAAAAAATAGTATCATCACATAGATATTATGATATTCTGTCCTTTTATAGATAATACCAATATAGCCAGGACTACTACTACTACTACTACTACTACTAATACAGAGCTACTAGTATTAGCAGTAGAGGAGGTGGTAGTAGTAGATGAGTAATGTATTTAACCTTGACTCTGGTCACGCCTAGGACATATCACCGAATGGGGGGGGGGGGTAGGTAGTAATAAAATTATCCCCAACCACAGGTAACCTCATTTAATTCGAACTCCGAACTAGAGTTTTAGGGCCAACCGATCCAATTACTGAGCTATTCAATTCAATCGATTTATTTCGGAATATAAAATTCCATAAACTTATGAATTACGATACAGTGAAGTATATAATAGTAGACATAACAAATTATAAACAAAGTATAAATTGACTATTTTCGTTCACAAACGCTAGAATGATAGTAAAACGAACTAGAAACAATACATCGTACTAGCAAATTGCTAGTAGCACCTAAACGCGTTTTAAAACTAGCACCCGAAATGAATCGATAATATTATTGACATAAATTGCAGATAAACTATCGCCCACCTTAAAATACCAAATAATTATCTGTGTATGTTATTAAAGGCCACTACAGCACGCTTATATGTATATTGTTTACACGTTGACCACAAATGACAGCCATAGGCATTGCCAAGGTATGATCTAAATAGTTTTACTTTGTTACCGGAGGAACATGTTTTGAAGCGACTGATAAGCAAATTCCCTCTTGTATAAAGTGATTTAACACATCTGATGATATAATCATCATCCTGATGTTTGTCGTGTATGATCACACCTAAATATTTGTTACCTGTCACGAAAGTCAGAGGTACATCATTAAGGCAGAGAGTAGGTACAAATAGACCATTCAGTGAATTTGGTTTGAAACACATACACTTGAAACTTGAAATTTGAAACAGCAAAGTCGGCACATATATCAAGCAGTACCTGGAGAGCTGAAGGTGAGGGAGCTATGATACAGGTATCATTCGCTTACATTGAATGATGTATGATCATGCCATTATTAAAACGTCGTAGTGTCGTACCATTCGTGGTGTTTGCGTGCATGCATATGTCAAGAACAATCTCAATAAGAGACCTTCGTTGACGTAGATGGCGTAGCTCCGGCCGATCATAACGTTAAGTATCATAACGTTCAGGAAACCTTTCAACCTAAATTCGTTATCTAATCGATATATATTTTATAAATGTTGTTTTTTGTCTATTTATCGCTAATGTTACTCCTATGATGTAACTACCTTATGTTAAAAACTGAAATCTGAATAAATCTAAAAGTTATATATATATATATATATATATATATATATATATATATCACTGATGACAGTAACGAGCTTTCATATACAATATCTAGGTGTTTAATGGAAGATAGGTCATATAGGTGGACCATGGACTGGAGAGGATAGGTCAGATAGAGAGGACCAGTGACCTGAGATTAGGTCAGATATAGAGGACCACTGACTCCAAATTACGAAATAGTCGAAGAGGTATATTTTTCACAAACACTTAGACCGAGTGATCTTTTCCAGACAGTCTCGTTCTTAAAGGAGTATTTGGCTCAGGTTTGGGTATGGCCAATCCATATTGACTGTTTTAACCTGTATGGGTTTCCCTTCATAGTACTACTTGCATTTTTCGCATTTAGCAACGAGAAAAGCTTATTTTATAGTAAAATTCCACCAGATTTACGAGTATTATTTGATGCCATTAATCTCCAGCTCAAAGATTTGTCAGCCAATCAGCGAACGATACGTCACCAGTGCTCAGAGTAACGACTTCCGGTTATGGCTCCAATACAGACTTCCGGTTATGGTTCCAACATGTAAACATACCCGATTCTTGTTTTGGATTACTTTATATATTGTCTTAATTACCCGGTCATGGCTTCAACTGTTCCACCTTGTGATTTTGAACTAGTACATTATAATTCTGAATTATCCATTACGGAAAGTACTAAGAGTGACACATAAGCAGAGTTCATAAATACCGAGCGCAAATCCTTGTTGTTCAGGAGAATCCCCAGGCTGTCGCTTAATCGGCACAGCCTCTATGTTGGAGTGGTTGAGAAACCTCCTCCCCCACCACTCACAGGGGAGCAGTACGGAAAGATGGAGCCGAAATACCCTGAGGGTGGTCACTGCCAGAGTGTTTTACGTCCTCAGGGGGTTTTTAACGTCCCCCCTTTATTTTAAATAATTCAGTGGAGACGGCAGCCATTTAACGTGGTCAGCCACCCACGATGTAGTGAGCGAGAAATTAATCCCTGGAAAAGTTCGACCTCTTACGGGGTTCGAACCTGCGACCGTTGGCACCAAGTGCCGGGTGCTTAACCGCTAGGCCACCGGAGCTCACAAAAAAAAAACGAGAATAATCAACATCGAGTGGTGGCTGTCAGCTGTCATTTCAAAATGGTGTTTGTGTGAGCAATGCGTTTTAATGACTACGGCTATAGAATGTCAATGTTGTTATGAATTATCACGTGTTACAGAAAAGATAAATATTTTAGGGTGTATTGGTGATTGTATTACAAATGCCCAGAGATATTCAGTCATATGTCTGGTGGATCAGGACATAATTAATACACATCACGCTGTAGTGTTGGTGCATGATTCGTGACGCTTTGGCGAAAGGCCCTTTACCACATCCTGTACCAAACAGGTAAATTCGTTATGGGGATTTTAGTATTATAATTGATGATGTCTTAAGTTTTATTCAATTTGCAAATGGATATTGATTTGAAACCGATCGAAAACATAAACATGTAGCTTTGATCTTGTTACTTCGGACGTTGTATTTGTAGATCTATTCTGGACTTTAGATCTATTCTGGAATTTACATAACCAAGAGAAAATTCACATCACAGAAGAAAACTTTATTCGTGTTTGATTCTTTGCCTGCAGGTAGTTCATTTATTGGGTTTATGGAAAACCTGGCCCCAAAAAACTGAATTTCTATACCATCATGTGTTGCACAATCAATAATAAACACATAACCTGAAAAAGATGGTGTATATGAGTGACATCATGAAATTATTTATTTTGATAAATGAACTATTAATATTTTACACTTAAGATAATATATATTCACTACTTTCACATTTCAAATATTGATAATTGTTGTGGCACTACATAATGCACACCTTATATATATGAAATGACTTTATTCTGTTCTTATTACAATATTTGATATATAGCTGTATCATGTCAATGATAATACACACAAGCAATTAATACATTTTACTGAGACAGGTAATACACCCTTGTCAATATGAGATATGGTTTAGACAAAAAATAAACATCTAGATATAATTTCATGGAGTTCACATCACTCAGTCAAGTCACTTTGGTAATGAAATGGGTGTAAATTTAATTTGAGAAGCGAGATGGTTGATAACATCCAACTTTGAAGGGAAATTCAACATCTGCAATATACCTTGGGATGTCACCTGGAAGCAGAATGTTCTCCACGTGCTGTTTGGAAAGCTCATTAATTCGAAGCTGAACACCTTTACGTGCTAGATCATGTCTCCAATCATTGGATAATGATTTCAGTCTGCCTAAATCTAATGTATTACATGTATATTATTATACAAATCACAATACTGTCATATAAATGTTGACCTATACAATTACCAACGTATATTAAATATTTATATTTATTCATTGAATTACAATTATATATTATAGTTTTTCACATATAATGAAAAGTAATTAAAAGCCACGTAAAATAACATTTCATTTCGGCCATTATTATTATTATTATTATTATTATTATTATTATTATTATTATTATTATTATTACTGACATATATTCAGTCACATTAATAAAGACACAATGCATATATAGAAATAATTTAGATAACTTTACAATTTTTGGAACTTAAAGAAGACTTTAACCGGACACTTAATAAGTATGACTGACTTTGTGGAATACATCACTGCCTCATCTGTTGAGGCTGGGCCAGGTATCAGTGTAACGAAGTGAGGAATCACTACATTCGGCAACTGACTGAAAACCCCAGCTCTAATCGATCTGCGCCGAGGAATCCTCCTCCCCCCCCCCGAGGCCTTGTTCGATTCTATTAATGCCATCGGTATAGTACCCTGGACCGGAGGGGTCAGGTCAGCGGTCAACAGAAGTCATCAACCCGGAAGACATTGATGATGACGATGTTGAGATCTCAGTGACCTACTGCATAGATGGACGATTGTGCAGCTCTAGTTTTGTATATGTTTAGTACAAAAGTTGATTATTGCAGTAAATGTTTTGTTATATTTTTCAATTTGTGTGTATGGTGTATTGTGTTTGTTTTCAATCACAAATCTTGTAGTTTTCCTTACTTAGCCAATTGCTCGGACAAGTAACAAACAAATTGGTGGAAAAGTAAAACAAATCAGTGGATGGACAAATAACAATGTTTGGCGGATAATTAACAATATTTGGCGGACAAATAACAATGTTTGGCGACAAATAACAATGTTAGACGGACAAATAACAATGTTTGGCGGACAAATAACAATGTTTGGCGGACAAATAACAATGTTTGGCGGACAAATAACAATATTTGGCGGACAAATAACAATGTTTGGCGGACAAATAACAATGTTTGGCGGACAAATAACAATGTTTGGCGGACAAATAACAATGTTTGGCGGAGAAATAACAATGTTTGGCGGACAAATAACAATGTTTGGCGGACAAATAACAATGTTTGGCGGACAAATAACAATGTTTGGCGGACAAATAACAATGCTTGGCGGACAAATAACAATGTTTGGCGGAGAAATAACAATGTTTGGCGGACAAATAACAATGTTAGGCGGACAAATAACAATGTTTGGCGGACAAATAACAATGTTAGACGGACAAATAACAATGTTTGGCGGGCAAATAACAATGTTTGGCGGACAAATAACAATGTTTGGCGGGCAAATAACAATGTTAGGCGGACAAATAACAATGTTTGGCGGACAAATAACAATGTTTGGCGGACAAATAACAATGTTTGGCGGACAAATAACAATGTTAGGCGGACAAATAACAATGTTAGGCGGACAAATAGCAATGAAGTAGTTTGAAATTTTAACTGTTGAAGTGACAAGTGAAAACTGTTTGAACGTGTCTGTAGACGACGACCAAAGGTGATCTTTCTCTCTCCCTCTCTCGCTGTGTGTGTGTGTGTGTGTGTGTGCGCGCGCGCGTGTGCGTTTAAACAACTTAAAGAGGATAAGTCGGCGCTGATTGCTAGTTTGTGTATTGATAATAGTGTTGGTGGAATATAACTATTTATTATATAAATTGTCTTTTATAATTGGTTTAAATTTTTTTTATATTCGTATCTCTTTTATGTTATCCTCTTTTTTTATATATATATATATATATATATAATGTTTGATATATTGTTAGCACATTGCGCTTTATTAGATTCCTTGCGGGAATTTGATAATAAAAATTAAAGGACGGGGTTTTCCCCCTCAAACATTGGTTTGGCAACCGCTACCCTTTAAATAAGTAACTCAGAATTGAGGCAAAAAAGAATTGGAAATTTTATGGATGGGATAATCACAATGGGCGTTTCTTCATTTTTTAATTAAAAATTTAACAATTGTAGGGAAAAAAAAATTTCTCATAAAATTTTTTAAAAGTATTTAAATTTTTTGGCTGCCCTTCCTGACACAAAAAAAAGGAGGACCCTCCCCCACAAAACTTTGCAACACACCAAATAAGTAACGGACAGACACAGAAGAACAATTTTACAATGATAACACAAAGGACGTCTGTCTTCATTTTAAATAAAGACTCTCCAACATAGATACACACACACACACACACACTCTCTCTCTCTCTCTCACAATACACACGTATATACATATAAAGTTCTCTGTGACCTTTTCCCATTGACCTTTACGACCTTCGCCCATTACGTCACGTTCTCCGACCCGTGCACAAAGTTGGCCATAAATATCAACATCAATAAATATCAATAATGGCCTCTTCCACATCTTCTTTCAGATAACCAATAGAGAAAGATGAAGAATCAGCATCTTGTGTGTTGTCCGTGAGATAGTGGTTTATGTACACAGACTCTAATTAACGTCCCACTTTATTATTGAGTGAGATGTCATCAGCAGATAACATGGCGATCTATCAACTGAGAGGGAAAGCCTCCCAGTATTATGAGGTGACATATTTATCCTCGAACCGACGTAGAACTAAATAAGTGTTCATTTTTGTACGACTCTTGCTACCAGGTAGCGCCACTGGCCATGGAAGCTTTAGATGACGATGATTGGTGTTTTACGGCCAATTATGTGCACAGGGTCGGCTAAATGGGCCGAGCAACTTCCAAAGGTAATGAATCGAAGTCAAAGATGAAACACCCTTCAGATATGCCCACACCGAGATTCGAACGCGGGTGGTAGTGACCTGTAATCCAACACGCTATCAGTTAGACCACAGAGGCGCCCCCACGAAAGCTAAAGATTCGGGACTTAAATATCGGCTGACATTTGTCTAACGCGTGTTTCATCCATCATTTCGCCTGATTAGCTTAAGAGATTATTGGGCGTATTTAGCGGAACGTACTCCCAATAGGCTATAAATGACGACGACAACCACAACAACAACAACAACATATCGCCTACTTTCACTACCGTCAGGTCAATGCCTTAAGTACCAAGCGCCCTCCTCTGCTGTCATTCTTTAAAATCTGTGCCTATTTTGGATGGATTTGTCTAGATCCAAAGTTACCCACAAGATATGAGATAAAAATATGATTTTATTATATTCCTGGAACAGAAGTTACAAGGATAGAAATTTATGCACAAGCTGAAAGGTGTAGAAGGTGAAACACTAAAACTATATATTATTGAAGAGTAGCAATGAATCGCGTACAAAATTCCTCCTGAAACATCCAGTTCTACAAAACACCAGAAAAAAACCCACATCTCAACCTTCCAGGAGAATGCATTCAAGAATTAAAAAAAAAAAAGCTTGATCTTCATCCTAACATTTAAAGCGCTTCTACGAGTTAAAATATGTGCATAATTACGTCAGTCAATCGGTCAGATAATGGCATTTTGCTGTCGAAACGTCTAACATCCCATAAGCCGCCATTGTCACAGACAATAAACGTGTCATTGGCGGGTCGAGAACTCCTAGAGTACGAAACGTGCAACAAGAACTGTCACTTAAACAAAATGGCGTGACAACCAGCTAACCGTTTATCATGCCAACATGTAAAGATTGCGATCAACAACACGCACATGATCTGAAAATTTGAAACGGCGTTTATGTGTTTATCGAACCAGCCATCGCCCCGATAGCTATCTTGTTGCCATGGACGCCGAGTGTTGTAATATATATGCCAGCAGAAGCTGAGCGTTGTTAACATCATACGGTAATGTTGTCCGGGAACGACTTCTGCAACAACTGACTTAACAGGTAATGATGACCTACGGTCGTGGATTATTTGCAATAATTGGAGCCAAAGACAGGCAGTTATTAGTCCTGATTTAAGCCGATGTATTTATGCTACACCGCTGCCCTGCGGGATTTGGAATATTAATCTTGCAACATTCGTGATACACTAGCCGCGAACTCGGAAATACCTAATAATTGGTTTACATCGCCATTTTTTTCTTCAGGATAGTGTCTCGGGGTTCATCTTTACCATTTCCACAGTCATGCTGCCTCGTATTGGCCAGAATTTCACAATCGTTCACAGTCTGTATAGTTCGTCGCCCGGCGACCACCATGTCTCGTCGAATCTCGCCGATAAGACACGTGACCAACTATCGCAAGACATATACGACCAACAACACAACAAGGAACTCCCGCGTATCGTGGGCGCCATATCTGCGGCAGATATGGCCATCAAGTTCGTAAATCAGGCGAAGACTCGTCAAGATTACTACTACGATAGGGCCATAAACTTCCATCGGGAGCGCTATGGCCGCTCGAGTCAATCCGGTTCTGGATCGGCTCGAGCGCCACGAAAGAACGTCAGCTATCTGATCCCGATTGGACAGAACTTCGGCTACCCGGAGAAGCGCTGTTTCGATTTCAATCTCTCCCGGATAACCTGCCCTCCGCGGCACGGTGACGGCGTCATTCTGGATACGAGGGTGGGAGATTTAGGTCAAGCGCCACCCGGTAATATCCGGCAAGAACGGGATGAAGTCGAAGCCGGCGAACAAAGAGTTCTGGATTTAAAAAACCTCAGATGACATTCTGGATTCACAGCTCCCCCTCAGCCGATACTTAATTCGTGACTCTGCTGCCTGTTGTCTGTTTATCTGTCAAAGTCAGTTCATAGATAACAATTATGGAGAATCATTTAATTAGTAAAATGTATCAAGGTAACATAATATGGCGTAGCTTTAATGGTTATATTTGCAAACTAATATTACGTTATGAGCTAATTATTCTATATTAGTTTATTACCATATCGGCCATTACACAGATGTGGATGTCGAACAATGGATCACATCACACTGACATCAAACATAAATCCATAATTTGTGTACAGTTTTATCGATAAACGAGTCCTATTCGATCATACGAAACATCGGTAACGCTGTATTTTGAGTGGAAGCAGACAACGTTTCTATATCCAGGTACGGGTCGTGTTAGCAACCACGCGCACAAGGAAATAGAGCCATATCCGTTGTTTTTTTGGGGGGAGTTGGGGCATGATCTGTGTAGACTGATTGTTACCTGTCCACCTTCTGTTAGTCACCGACGATGACAATTGACAGACTGACGTAAGATGGTCATAGCAGACAGGTAGTGTCTAAGTCAGGTTGCTCCATACGAAATCAATACGGATTCCATGTTGTATTACTAGCCTTTATGTATTATTGTAAATGTGTTTTTTTTGCAAACCCCTTTTAAGTACACATCAAGGTGTTACTTTTTAATGTCATAAATTAAACATGAATAGGAATATGGTACTATTATTGGGCTTCGTTTTTTGTTTGTTTGCTTATATGTTGTTTGTTTGTTTGTTTGTTTACAAATTTACTTATATTTAAATCTTGTAAGATGACGTCACTACTGTTTATGTAGAATAATTGCCGAGTTATTCGGATGCGCTAGTCGCGTTTTTATTATTTGTTAATCCGAATGTTGCTTTACTTCGTTTAAAATAATAAAATAAGTGGGAAGAAAATAAATTTATAACAAAAACGTTAGGCATACAAATTCGTTATGCAGTCAAACTTCCTAGACAGCAAATATTTGAAACTTGCTCGTCATGACGCAGGAGCTTAGGTGTTCATCTCCGAAGACGTAACCATTTAAATGAGAGGAGACTGCTAGCCAACACTGATCTTAAACTTCAAATATCACAAGAGGCCTGACTTACTCATCGCTGCAGGCAAATAGTGAAATCTGTGTTTTTGCAAGTAATACCCGGGTACGCCGAAAAGATGTTTGTCAAAATTACCATACACTGGTTCAACTGCTAACGCAATATAGCTTACTGGTAGAGTTACACCCAATGAGCCTAATAGGTTAAAATCTCTAATGCATAAATATCAGTAATTTTAGATACAGAAAATCCACTTTTTTTACATTTCAAGTAAAATAGCTAAATTTTCCAAATGTTAGTAAAAGCCATTTTGAATGTATTTAATTGATTTCTATTTGCATCAGTTGCCATATATATATATATATATATATATATATATATATATATATGTGTGATATACTCACACACACATACGTACACCAGTTCCATCGCATCAGTTTCTTTTAAGATTAGCAATTTGTTATATGATGCGGCTATGAAACAAGCACCATTATAAGGCACCGTAAAATATCTTGTTTCCCAAAGTTTTTTTTCATGAAAAACGGGTAGGTAGATAAGCTTTTATTTATTTTTTCTTCAAAAAATAGAGAAAACATGTACCCTTGCAGACATTTTGTTCAATTTTTAAAGTGGCTTTCTGTCAGTGATTAAGTGCTAATTAAAAAGTTGAAATATTTTTCAGTTAATGTTTTTTATATAAAATGAAGGCATTCATTAGACATGTTCCGTTTAATATCATGGTGGTTTACTAAATGAAGCTATGGCATCTTTCGCATAATAAAGCGTGATCATTTTTTAAGTCTACTGGTTGTATGCAACAGAATCTGTTATGTTTCCATGTGCCAAGTGATTAATACTAGAAGACTCTCAAGACGTTGACATAAAAATATATTTTGGTTCATGGACAGCAAGCTGCTTTAACACTGTTGATGTTTCGTATTCCTGTGTGGGTGACCCTTAAACCGCAGACAATAAAGCGTTTGATTCTCATTGTCTCTATTTGTTTATGCGATCGAGTGTGTATGTGCACACTAATTAAAATATAACACCAGTACATATTGAGTGAACAGAGAGATGATACGGAGACATTCTTCATCGTCAAACAACGTCTTCTGAATTTAAATGATAAATCATGACATCTTTCATCCAATATTAACTGTTGTATTTAGAAATAAATGTAGAACATGTGACTACTGACTACGAATTTTATCTAAATCGTTCACAACAATTTGCAGTAAAGTAAATATATCAATCTGCGCAAAATATTGGGCTAAGCAGCATCAAATTTGGTCTTGGAGCTCCTTGGCTCTGGCGAATGCCAAGTTTGACGGCGCATGAATAAACTTATGCTATATCACTACATTGCTGCCACCCAGCGATCAAACAACGAACTATACATTGAGTTCGAGAGAAAAGTATGGAAGCATAAATTGCGAAAAGTAGGTCGGTCGGTGAAGAGAGTAATAAATAAGGCGCTCAACTGATGTATTTCCTGTTTAAAGCCTGTATCTGGTCAATAATTTTAAGCCTATTAATGCCTCCAACCCCGCATGTGAAATCGTATTTAAGTGTGATGGAAAATTCTCATTTTATCGCTCATCGGTTAACGTAATTAGGCATCAAACAATTTTCTGCGGGTTATCATACCTTGTTTGGATGTTTTAAAGCCTTTACTCATCAACGCCGTCAAGTTTGACAGTTGTTGTCTGCCTAAGTTTAATTACCATTAAAGGAACAGTTCATATTCATTTCAAAAATTTCAGGACTAAAACAATCGTCTTTACAAACATCATAAATGATGTGAACATGCGAAAACGATCAACCACATGTGAACTAATCCAGTTCAAAATGCTGATAAATCTATTATAACTCGTCTGACACGGAAGTTCCTGAATGCCGACGTCATTTGAAACAGGCCGTTAGACCGGAAGTCTGCATAACCCGTTTAAAAGCATCGAAAACAAGTTCTAGCGAGAATAATTCCGGAACAAAAACGTAGTAACCTTGCTAAAATAGCACCACGATTGACAGCCATGTCAGAAGGAACGCTACAACGTGATACTGGATGTATCGAAGTGGAATCACCGAAGAAAGAGAACTGGGAACACTGACTGATGTATGCCATGGGTCTCCGAGAAGGAATCTCTTTGTTACAATTCTGGACAGAATTGTATTTTAGCTGAATCAGATGTTAAATGTATTCGGCTGTGTATTTAAACAGTGGCGTTTTAGAAATGGTATCTCTAATAATAGGTTGAATTGCCGAGTTCCGGCACGACGTAATTCAATACCGGTAAGAATGAATTAAAAACGTATATCTTGTTTCTTTATTGATAGCTGTGCGTGGAAATCGTTCAGTAGTACACAAACTTGCTTAGATATTAACGGATACACTTCAGGTCAACTGTGACCTGATTCCGCCTGGAGAATGCTACAGGATACTTGTGTCATGTGACGTCAGAGCACTTTTCGCCTTTAAATCTGGTATCCGGTGAAGCCGTAATGGCGGCCAACCAGTAATTTGAATTATGTCCTTATATCTTTGATATCAGGTATAGTTCGTGATTATTATTGGTGAATGTTGGCTTACTTTTATAAGCATCTTTATCACATCTTTTAGTCATATAATCCGAGGGTGGACCTTTAAATCAGACTTAGTCACGCATCAACACAAATGACCTAAACGTGTGGCTCATATATGTTTTGACAATTCTGGCACAGACCTATTAATTAAACATATACTATTTAATATAGTTTTTTTTATTTGTAGATTTTTGCCACTTTTTACAAGCGTTTATAGGTTTACGTTTTGCATAAACGGACTTACAGTTGTCTCCCGTTTTTATCGTCGTTCAAGGGCGATAATTCAAATGGGGTACATACCTAATCCAATGGACGCCCGTCTCTCGTTCGAGATGTGCCCCCTTCCCTGAAATATTATATTAATAATCTTATTTCACAAAATCGGACTTCAATTCTATCAAACTTATTTTGCCACTTGTCTGAAATAATTCCACGGACATGATACAAATTTTCGGAGTTTTTACATTGATTATAGATGTATCAGGGAGAATTTGTTTTTAAAGATATCGACGAAGATAAGTCTTGTTCTGTTTGTATAGATTGATAGTGATAAATAATCAACTAAAGATAGATACTGATATCAACATCCATCCTTCAAGGTCTGTACGTAGTTAGACATGCAATAAAGAATAGGAGAAGATATGTTGTTGATGTTTATACCAAGCGAAACAATGTGTCTGCGTAGGCGCGCATATATATGTGTGTGTCTGTGTAGGCGCACACATATATATGTGTCTGTGTAGGCGCGCATATATATATATATATATATATATGACTACACACATATATATATATATATGCGTGTCTGTGTAGGCGCATATATATATATATATATGTGTGTGTGTGTATGTGTACACGCGCATATGGGGTTCCAGGCGAGATAAGGATAAAACGCTTAGCCATGTAGAAACATGAACGTTATGATTGTTGACCCGCCCCTTCACCATCTAGGAGTCATTTATCAGACCACTATTAATCCTACCGTTGTTATAGAAGTATAGTATCGCTGAAAATAGTTTTCTAAAATAAGTTCAGGCCCAAAACATAAAACAAAACATTTATTGTTCTTTTTCCCACTACAGCGGCCATTCTCAGAGATGACAATGGAAAACGAGAAAAAACTCTGTAAACCAGATTTACACGAAATGATCTAGAACAGGCAGAAAAACTCGGAAATCTGCGGAACATTGGCATCTCTGGAGATTTGAAAATTCAAATCAAATCCAAGTTGAAGGTCGAGTTTTTAGTATACAGTAAACGTAATAGCAAAAGTAGCCCACTTTAACATTTTGAAAATTTAACATATTAGATAATAACATACTTTACCACCCATAGTTCAGAAGAGAATATACCAAACTAGACTACAATAAATCCCTAATTTTTGCTTTCATACAGATATTCATTCAGCAAAAAATTCAGAGCCTTTATATAATCTTTTCAAGTTCGAAATTCAATCAAGTCCACAGATAACAATGTATGCATTATTTTGTATGTAAATTCTTTATAGTTTTACCACATTTTAGTTTTTTACTGTTATAATACAGTCAATAAATTAACCACTTCGTACGTAAATTTAATTCACTGAGGACGTGTCTTCTAATATCTATAAATATGATTATAAATCAATTTCTATCTAATTTTGAATGACCGTTGATGTAATTTTCAAATTTAAAGTCATTTTAAGAATAATCTTCAAAGTTTAAGACCTTCAATAAGATTATTTAATTAAATTTAAAATCTGATTTATTTTTATTATAAGAATCTGTTAATATATTTCCAAACACATACAGCTGTAACATGGAATACATCCAGTGAATGAAGGTGTAATATTTAATAAATAACACATCCCAAGTAGTTACAAATAGAAAAACTGTGACAGATGAGTCAAAGCATTTAATTATCGCATCATGAAAAACGTCAAATTTTCTTCTGAAACTTCCGTAAACAGTGATGGTTAATCATAAACAAACAATAAAAATTACATATCACATAACAGACATATACAAATATTGTAAATCAAGAGTTATTTCACGAGAAATGATCACGTTTTACATACGTATTTATTTTAAAACAGCAGGTGCCCAGCATTTGAATATCTGGAGAAGTTAGAGACGACAATTTTGTGGGGTATTAGGTTTCAGCCTGACAAATATTACACGGTCACATTTGACGAGAATATCTTAGCTCATACACAACGGACAGCGAATAATTGTGGATAGCTGTAATAACAGTAGATCAAAACGTTAATGACACATTAATGTACCATTCTAATGGTTTACAATAGGAATCATTACACAATGACGTGTATGCCAGTAATGCAAAGAATGAATACACAAGTCCATCAGCTCTAGTTATTTCAATACACAGAAAACAATGGATCATTAATTATCTGAATTTCACATGCCAGGTGACAAAATTCAATCATTGTGCTTAATTTGAGAATGTCATAACTTTTAGCTGAATTCTGACATCTCTTTCAGAATGGAAGATTGTAATGACGATGGCAGCCACTTATCATGACACCAAGGTGATGATGATGATTATATACAATGATGAGGTTGATGAAGAGAATGAAACGTTCGTCAGATGGCACCACCGGTGCCACTTATCACTGGGCTGGTATCTGTGGTAAGCCAAACTCATCCACAGGAACGCCGTCCTGAAATAATATAATATAAATAATGATACAATATAATGATAAAAACATATTTTTCAGATCCTAAGAAGAAAACCTCAAAGAAGCAAAATAAGACTAAACTGTCAATTTGAACTCCAACCTTTGGACCACTCCAAAATGACTGTGACATGAAACCCATTCCAAGCAAGCAACAAATTGTTATACTGCTGTTTATAGTCCAACTATAAATAGGTTTATGGTTTATATTCACACACACACACACACACACACACATATCATATACAAGGCAGAATGCTAAACAACAAAATCTTCAGCCAAATATTGGCTCATAAACATACAGCATACTATATGTACATAACGGTATGACATTAGATTGATCGTTTACAATCCTACACGGTCATCTAAAGGCGAGCAAAAGATTTCAATGTCGTAGACGATGAGACTCACTCAGCCAATCGGTCAAATTAGTTGGGCAGCAGAGAGCATCCACAATGCCTGTACAGGGCTTTGATTTGGAGATTGACTGCTGGTTTTTGGTGAGGGACGTAATACAAGGTAATTTTGTTCGGTAATTATAAAATACGAAGCCGACGGGTTATTGTTTGTCAGAAATCTGTCTAAAATAAAATCATCATCAAATGAGAAGGACAGCATAAAATATGTACACGACAAATGCACCTGCTTGCAAACCACCACTGTACAAAACATAAATATTGGTAAATAAATCTGTATTTACTGGCAATGTTGTTGGAAAAAAAAGGGATTATTTTAGGAAACGTAATAGACAATTTATAAACATGTATTTATTTATCCAGGTTTGATTTGAAAGGATGCATGCCATCTATGATTCTGTGATACAATTATATGTCTTAGCTATTAATTAGGATAACACGAATCCATTGCTCCTCGTTGCCAAATTAATCTGTTTCATATTTCTCGTGTTCTGATAATAATATCAAATTGTAGGGGCTAGTAGGAAGACATCACGTTGCTAGACTTGTCCGACAATCTCCACATCGTATGTATGTTACATTAATATATTATCGGAGTTTGAATAATTGAAGTTTGTTATATTAATATATCTATGTATATGGATTGTAAATGTTCTTTGTTTTATACACTGATGTGCTTTGAGAGAGAAATGATTAATTGCTGTTCAGACTTTGGTACGTTTAAAATGTTGTAATGGTTTGGAAATATTTAAAACTGAAGTTGAAAACTGGCAACCCTTTTCAAAATTTAAATCAGTTTTTGTTTGGATCTCTCTTAATGTAGTCGAAAAGTGAATTGTTGTAAAAGTTACTTGAGTCTCAACCGCTGATGTGTGTGTTAGACGGAAGCATGAACTTTAAATGGAGTCCTGGTATATAAAATAATGATACAGGGAAGCAGATGCTCAGGGCTCGTGAAGAGCCCACCCAAAAACCCTGATAATATTTTAACTTTCAAATCTCATCATTATTATCATGATTGGAAATTGTGAATAAAAATTACTACTACTGTAAACCAGCTGTTCCCCCCTATTTAATTAGTAAAACAATGTTTTTTATCAGATGATTCAACCCAATAGATAGCAGTGATTTAGCATACAAATGCCAAAACTTGTAGTGAGCCTTGTGGAAAGCAATCCACAAACAGAGCGCCACCAGATAGCACACAATTTGACACAAAACACAAAAATATACGTGTGACACCACTAATGACAAACACAAGTGATAAACAAATGATATAAACAAGTGACACCGACAACATATACACCGAATAATAATTTATTATACAGCGTCTCACTGACCTTATTAGTAGCACTTTCTGAGCCAGGAACAGCAGTTGGCGCATTAGGTGCTGATGATGCCTCATCAAGATACGTGGTGTCCTCATCAAATGCCAACTCATCGCCGAGAGCGTCCAACTCAGCCTCGAGTTCGGCATCATCAATTTCTGGCATGCCATAACTCCGTCCCATGATCTCCTGGATCTCACCAGCTTGATCCGTCAGATCCTCCAGCTCATCTTGTAGGTCCTAGAATAGATAAGTGGGACATGATCAATAGGACGGGTGGATATATATAACATGAGTGGCGAAAATAGTATAACATGAGTTGTGAAAATATGGAACATGGGGGGCGGTGAAAATATGCAGTGGTGAAAAATATGGAACATGGGTGGTGAATATACATTAAATAAATGGTGAAAATATGGAATATGGGTGGTAAAAATGTGGAACCTAAGTGGTGAAAAGGTGGAATATGGGTGGTGAAAATATGGAATATGGGTGGTATAGAACATAGAATAATGGTGTCAAAAATATGCAAGACAGGTAGTAAGACATGAAAGATGGTGAAAATATAGTAACACAGACAGGAAAATTTTAGGGTCAAGGTTCAGGATGTGCAACCAAAATTCAGGCTGCACGCGGGTAATACTTTAATAGACTGCATGGTTCCAACATTAATCAGTAACCTATACACTGTTACTTCGGCTATCTATTTAAAGAATGGTCATGTAATACATATGCCGGTGGCTAAACTATGACAGGGCAACTGAAATACAGGACATGGGCATTCATGGTGGCAATATGCAATGTAGGTGGTGAAAAGGATGGAGTACAGGCAATAGAAATATGGAACACAGTCAATGAAAATATACAATATACCATGATTACTTGAATGGTTTTCGGCTTGTTAATGCATGTATATTTTCGACTTTCAGCCACTCGCACAATAAAATAAGCCTTTTTGAAATGGCAGATATTAACCATATCAAACTCATAACATTTAGGGAATAGCCGATTATTAATCTACATCGGGGATTTCAATACATTACAATAAGCAACAATGATAAAATAAAGTGGACCATTTGTTCAGATCAACACAGGAAGGCTCAATGTGGCCAGAACTATAGCTTAACATTGACAATAAGCAATATAACATGGATATGGGGCAGTCTATCAAATGCAGTCTTGCAGTACAATACTGCAGGTTTTTCATATTTGGACAGAACGGTTAGAGAAAGCCTGTAACATCGGAGATCAACACCTCAAGACTTACCTCTATCTGGTCAACATTAATGTGTTTATATTCCTTCTTAAACTCCTTCACTCCAACCTTCATGGCATCAACCTATAAAACAAATGACCCCATTAAAACAATTGTGGCTGATTAAATCAGACGGATAATACAGCTATCTATTTGTTACATCTTACTGTAAGTGTTAAACAGCTTATGATGATCTATGCCAAGTAAGTTATTATCCCAACATACACATTGATATATTTAAATTTACAATCACAGGTTTGATAAGTGGCTGACAACGGAGAATCAAATAGAGGTTAAAAGGTTACAATGTTGATGACAAATACAGTTCAGGAAAATGGTTTGTGTGCTATTATAAAACAAACAATTCCTTCCTCAACTGTTTATTGTTCTGAAAATTAAGTGGGTAAAATAAGTTTACACTGGCTTTTAATGTTAAACAATCATCAAACTACAGAAATTGAGGAACTGAAACAACGTACAAAATTTCAGTGGCTGGATGTAAACTGCTGGGTACAAAATTTGCTGGAGTTTCCCAAGGCATTTTAGCCAAAATAAAATTCTAAATTTATTTGGAGTTTCAGATGTACCCTGACAAACTCTGGTATGTGTACACTTTTTGGTAGGTGATAACTGTCCGACTTACAGTAACTTTGGTATCCTTCAGTGACTGTATGGCATAGTTGGATTGTTCCATGTTGAAGGACTGATTAGAAAGTTGTTCTCGTTGATTCTCGTACATCCTCTTCTGCTTCAGCACTCTCATAGCCTTCTGCTTTACCATGTTCTAGGAACAAAGTATACTGTTTAGTTAATGCTATAGGAACATAAGGGGTTACATCTCTAACACACACACTTCACTCTGCCTCATTAACTTCGGAAGTTCCTCGGCTAATTTATCCTACCATGTGCGCACACACTATTTTGTATAAAACACACAATGATGTAATAGAAATGGACATATATAAATAACATAATTTAATAACTGATTAGATTATGCTTCAACTAAATATGTCCATCAGAGGCTTAGCCAGTAAGCCAAGTGACCGTGTTTTGCACGGCTAATTTTCTAAAAACATGGCCGGTTTAACGATGCATGATGGCCCAGTGTTTAATATTGAACCATGCATGCAATCTAACTAACATAGTATATCTGAACACCCTGTTTTGTTTTTTGCACACCCCTAACTTCATTTTATTGGTGTCCATTTAAACATATACACAGAATTAAAAATAACAACCATGTATTATTATTAATTAGTTTTCTCAAAGCTAAATAAGTTAATTAGCTTTATTTTTATTTAATTTTAAATGAAGCTTGGAGAAAATACTAAATATGACTTGTTGTTATTGTCGGTATTTTAGACAATACCTTCACCTTCACTTGTTTCATAACCAACTTACTTATGCTATTTACCATTAAATCTAACTGCATGATACTGATAGATGCTTACCTTTGATGGACCCTCCCTCATCTTCTTCATTTGATCTTTGTACTTAGCCAGTTCCTGGTCCAGTCTTGCTATCTTCTTGTCAATAGATTCACCACGACTATCAATCTGAAGAGATCATAACGATTAATCAAATGTCTTTTTTAATCCACAATTTTCTTCACATCCATCTTTCAGTTAACAACATAACACACACCAAACCAGACATCTAGAGATTACCATCTAAAGTGTACTTATTACTCTGTGTAATGCAAAACATCAAAAACAAACCAGAATTTGGTAGAGTGGCCCCCGTTATATCTTGGTTGTTGGGTCCACAACCCATTGACTGTGTTATAGGTGGACCACGAAGCGAGACAGAGCACTGTCGGGTGGGGGGATGACATGTATTCACCTCGTTTTGCACCATCCAGGAAGATTACATATAACTGTTTATTTCATATATATTCCCAGTAATAAAGTTCTACCAAGATAAACAATGTTAACCTTCAGCAGAGATTACTTGTTTACTTTTACATATGAAAGTGGCTTCCTTGTATGTCATACAAACTTCATTTAAAGCATATATTTTATCATTACACACACACACACACACACACATATATATATATATATATATATATATATATGTATCAGTGAATTGAACCAATATGTTAACTGCTTAATAGAAGGCTTAACATGAATGCCATTTGAAATAACATAGACAGATAATAAATAATTTAATATCTTGCATTCTGGCAGTATTGTTAGCTTGCTGATGACAACACTTTTTGCATATTTTTTATTTCAAACTAACATGTCAAATAAATTCCCATATGAAATTCTGTGGCCTTCCACCTTTATACATCACTAAAGGCTGGATATTAAATAATAATCAGTATTTCAAACTTTGCTATAATATAAGCCAACATGCAGTTATGTATCAATGCGATACTGAGAAAGTGTAAATTAAATCCAGGCTGACTTCATGAAGTTGATGTACTCAGACCAAATGAAGTCACATTTTCACACCATGATAAGTCACCTTGGAAATGAAGTCACGTCTTAACAACATCACAATACATGTATGTGTCAACATTAGGTAGAGGGTTATTCTCAGACTAGTAGATTATCTGCAGTATATGCAAGTAGTAATTACCCACATGCCAGATATAGTTAAGTAGTCAGTGAAGGTCAACTAGACTGGGGACTGGGTATTAGTCTGTTAATTCAATTACTGTTTATGTATTACAGTCATGCCTGTAGTTGATGTTGTATTGTTACCATTTTACTATTTTATAGCTGCATTTTGTTGAAATCGAGTTTTTGCAAGTCAGTGTAAAAAAAACTGTAAAAATCCTACTTTTTACACAACTTTAATAATGGTTAATTAATGGTGTTAATAAAGCTGTGTAAAAAACATGCCAACCCGGATTAAATTAATGTATAAAGTATCTTGGGCAGGAGTTGAGTTATTTAACCTCAGCACTGGTCATGTGTGGGAGATATGGCTGAGGGATGGGGTGTAGGTCTCGCCTCTTATTTTGAAATAGGTAAATAGCCCTCACATTCAGTTTAATATCAAATTTATTGTTATCAGGAAAAAGGTTTATTTGGTAAATCACATGATGGGAAATGTGAAATTTAAAATTAATATATTTATTTATTTATAGTGTTATATTTTCTTTTGAAAATACCTTTCAATAATTACCGTCATGATTTAATGTTGAGCTTATTTATACTGCTATGAATAAATTGGCAGTACAAAAATAATGAGTTGTTGGATGAATCTATAAATCTATGTGTACTTTTTATATGCCATTATTAAAAATATTACTCAAATATTTCTACAAAAATAACATATTATCCAAATATATCGGGGCTTTTGGCCAACTAAAAATGTGAGGGCTTTTGACCTAGAGGGGTTTTAACCTATGAGTTTTCGTTCTTGGGGCTTTTGACCGGAGAACCAGAGGGATTAGTCCCCACAGAAACAAATCCCACAAACACAGATGCGAGCCGGATTCAAACCCATAACCTAGAGGCTTGCAGTGCTCCCTAATCGCTGCACCATCGGAGTGCATCTTGGGCAGGAAACAAGTAAAAAATAAGCATCCAGACTTTTAGCGCAATATAACTCTTTAAGAAAACCTAAAAAGACTTGTGAAGGATGTAAATAAACTGAACAATAAAGTCACAGGAACTCTCTATTTATCTGCATATTGATGATTGATGTTTTATGGCCACTTCTGGGCACAAGGTAGGCTAAATGGGCCGAGCGACCTCCAAAGGTAATGAAGCGAAGTCAAAGATGAAACAACCTTCGGATATGCCCATGTGAGATTCGAACACGGGTGGTAGCGATCCGTGCAGCACACTGATGAATATAAATGGATGTAAAAATTAATGCATATGTTAAAACAGCAGTAGGTTGTTGCTACTGTTCTGGACCCTAGTGTACTCTGCAGTAGCTAAAGAGGCAAGCCTTCTTTGCAATTGCCTGTCAATCTACAACAGAGCAACTCTAGCATTAACAAACCGTTGATAAAAGACAATAATTTACCGTAGTTCTGATACTGACTGATGATAAAATGACATTTATAATGGCATTATTTCATTAATTACAACCAAATTTATATTCACTGGTCTTCCATCATCGCAGATGAAATTAATCTAATTATTATTGGAATATATATGAATTTATGAAATGTAAAATACATAACTTTTATGATATGGGAATACTTTGAAAACTTTACCTGTGAACATACATGATAAGCTTTGGAAATGTCAACGTGGGAGATTTATACGTAAATCGGAAGGTCTAGGAAAATCTGGCTTTTATACGTAAATCGGAGGGTCTTGGAAAATCGGGCATCATACGTAAATAAGGGATTTAGACATAAATCAGGTGGTCTAAGGTAACACAATACTTTCAATGACAGTGAGTACCAAATTTTATTATTACTCAACAGTTTACATGAAATCGATCAACAGAAAAGAAATCAGAAAAGAAAAACGTTCATGTCGCCCAGAACAGACACACTCCTTCACTGGTGTTCCCATACATAGTTCCATGTCGCTACCTTGCAAAGATCTGGGACAAACGATATTTCTTCTCTATGGTTATATTTAAGAAATGAAATATCCTTGTGCACACATAAAGGCTTCACTCTCATCAGAAAATCAACATGACCCTTCATTTCACCAGAAACAGTCATATATTCAGTATATATATATAAATAACAAGATCTTGCAATGGAAGCGTCTCAGGGTTCATACAATCTCAGATTCCAGGACTTTCCAATGTTAAATTCAAGGACCTTTTCATTGAATTCACTAACTTTTAACGCACAAAGATACACCCATATTTCGGAAGAAGTGTAACGACTGAATTCCTGTATGCTTATGATTAGAAATATAGATCTATATGTAAAAACTCCAGGACTTACAAGGACCTCTACAAAAAATTTCAAGGACTTGTGCGAACCATGTGTCTTTAAAGAATGACGAAATAAAACCCATTTGGTGGAGGAGATAATCCAGTTCTTTGTTAGCAATAGAATGATTTTCTTCCTGCAGCTACTTGGATGTCAACATGATGAGCTCAAGCTACCTATATTAATTTCAGAGCTGCCAACATTTGAAAGTTGGAAAGAGTAATCATGTTCTCAAGAAACACGACTTATGGCTCACATGACACCATACAACATAAAACCATGTAATTTATTGATACCAAAACAATTTAACATCATAGGTATTCTTTGGTGAAAGTTTCAACTGTTTTTTTCATTTAAGCAGATTTCCCTCACATTTAATAACAATTAAGTCATCACAAGTCTGCACTTTCAGTACATGATTACCTTATATATTCTACACCAGACTAAAATCTTCATAGGGTTGCTGTATTATTTATCAGTTGATTCAGTTAAAAATGATTAAAAAATCACATTGTATATAATGTTATTTCATTTCTAATATTGTTAAGTTTGGAGTGTGCTTTTTTCATGAGGCAAGGATATCAAACTGTGGCTGTCCAGTGCCATTATTTATCTGTTTCATCAATACAAGCCAAATAAATAACCTTATTCTATTAAAATATAATTAAGCTAGGTCATCATGAATTGATCACAACAAATATACATCTCCGTGTGTTATCAATGACACATACAGATTCTACTAGGAATTTTAGAAAGAAAAGAACAGCAGCAAGAACAAGTTAGGCCTATCACTGGTGGTATTTTGGTTCAGTTGCTAAAATCCCACATTATCACCCATATAAAAAGGTTACATAAATAAACATAACAGTATCTAATGGTCACTGGATATAGGTTTATGTTGTCCATCACTCCATGTCATTGCATCCATCAGTGTCATCTGACTGGCAATGTAATTTGAATCATTAGTGGCTAAAATCTTCAGGGGCTAAAACCCATAATCCTCAGCAAAGAGTACAGGTGTAATAAAGAACAGAAAATCATAATGGTTGGCAGAGCTCTACATAATTTAAGTTTATCCAATGTTTGTACATTCTAGAAGATCAGCTAAATAATGTTTTCCAGTTTTTATGTACAAATTGAAATAACTGTTGAACACTTCCTAAATACAACATTACAAAACATGGCATAAAAAGTTCATCACGCGTAATTTACATTAAAACAGTAAGAGCTTTCTTTAGCCATAAAGCTGGTCAAGCCTGGGATACATGGTTGATGGGCGACTTCCCAGGGAATCATATCCGACAGGTACGAGTCAGATTCAAACCCAAATCCTGGTGGGATTTGCAGCACCTTAATCGCTTTGCCATTGAAATGCCAACTAAAACATGATGATGATTGATGTTTTACGGCCACTTTTGTGCACAAGGTAGGCTAAATGGGCCGAGCGACTTCCAAAGGTAATGAGATGAAGGGAAAGACGAAACAACCTTCAGATATGCCCACGCCGGGATTCGAACACGGGTGGTAGTGATCTGTAGTCCAGCACGCTACTGCTAGACCACGGAGGCGCCCACCCAACTAAAACATGAAGTATGCAGCCACTACTAATATATTTTGGGATATAGGCATATAGATATACTGCACAGGCAAACTAGCAAATGCCACACCGGTAGCTGGCAAGATATGATTATAGTTCTGGAGGTAATTTCAAACATCCCCTTATCTATCCTTGTTATAACTGGGCATGAAAAAAGATGCCACAATTTGATTTTCGCCATTGACGCAGCATACACATGTAGCCAATATATTGCCTGACTTGAAATGTTTTTAGTAAACAAGAAAACCTGCTTTATTATATGAAGTGGAAAACAGTCTTGTTTTTATTGGTGCAAGATATTTGTAGTTGCGAGCCAGTTCCGAAGTCAAAACAAAGTTACCCGTCTGCCCGAAATAACTCTCCTTTGTTCTATGTGCATATAGATCTATATTAAATGGCGCTCATTAGTCAATGATTGTCAAGCTGTGATAGCACAGTTAGTTAGAGCATGGGACTTGTAGCTGAAGGGTCACTGGTTTGAGGCTCCGGGAGCTGCAATGCTGTCATGTGGCTACTGGTTCACTCATCCATAAAAATGAGAACCTGACAGGACGTGATGGCCATGCTTGAGTAATGCTTTGCACCTTTAATGGCAGCATGCATTGTATGCTCCCTTAGGAGTTTAGATGTATGCTGGGTAGAAACAGGTCTGAATCAGGGACGATGATGATTGGTGTTTTACTGCCACTTTTGTGCACAAGGTAGGCTAAATGGGCCGAGCAACCTCCAAAGGTAATGAGGTGAAGTGAAAGACGAAACAACCTTCAGATATGCCCATGCCGGGATTCGAACACGGGTGGTAGTGATCTGTGGTCCAACATGCTAATGGTTAGACCACGGAGGAGCCCTGTCTGAATCAGGGCTAATAATACTGTACTCAGAACAGGGTTACCTGGTTCTGGCATTATATAAACGGTCACCATCTAACTCAGCCGCCATGCCATGTCCTATGTAATCGCTTAGCAGCGCCACATTCTCCAGCACACCCAGCTGCGGAGCACACTGTGTAATATCCTATGTGATTTACATCACGTCTAACTTCGAGCACAGTCTGTCGGTCTGGCTGTGCATTGCAGATGTGTGGCTGGCTACCACGGATGAACTCACCATCTCTATCAAGTACTGTAGCTCTGCAGGTTAGAGATTTGCTACGGATAGTGCATCGCCACATAGTGCCAGGATGCCGCTTGTCAACCTTAAGGGTGAATGCATAGCCTAAACTGTTCACTAAACTTGCCTTTCCATGCTCAGTGCTGGCTGAAACTTGTGTGTAGGTGATGGGCCCAGGGTCAGCCACAACAGGATGTGGAAGTGGGATGGGAACCCCCATCTCAGGTTCATCGTGTGCCTCAGGTTGGAAAAAGTCCCCCAGATCACTGGTATACAGATTAGGGGGCTCAGCTACAGGTGGTACTGTTTATACAGATGGTACTGGGTGTTGACATTGGTGGCACCTAAACGACATGCTTATTTATAAGCAGCCCTGGTAACACCCGTGTTACATGTCCTGTGCTGCCAACGGTTACGCCATCACAATCCAACCCTTTCTGACGTGGCCGGACCTCTGAATTACAAACTATACATTCGTTCACCATGATGACAGATTAATGCTGGAAAGTCTGATCTGGGCAATGCCTTATATACGAATTCGTCTTTTATTCAATTATAGAAGCTGTAATACATCTTGTTTGCAATCTAGTCCTCTACTTTATTCTTTGATAGTTACTTCAGGAACTGCTAATTGCTAAGTAGAAAGCTACCCCATTGCTACTATTCCAACGATTGACTCGACATATTGATTAGACATGCAGAGTTTATAAGCCACTCGTGTTCATATTAACAGGTGGCAGCACTGGGCATGGGTCTGAGCCTGGTGCTTCCCCCTGTTTTATTCTAGGCGGCCGAATTCAATACGCGGCGGACTTGGACACACACCATAATGATAATGTGACCATATGCCATATAAACATGCCTTATTATTATATTATTAGAACAAGATATCTTTTGGTTTTGTCTCTACAGGCTAGAATCTAAGTAACTTTAAGTTTAACTTAGTCTTAGTTAGTAGATCTAGAGTCTAGATCTAACTACTACTAGTCTAGATCATTAGATCTAGATGTGAAAAGTTCCAACTCTAATTATTGCCTAATATTAATAAGTCAGACTACGCCACAGGTTGAGCCTTGAGGTTTTAGACTATTTAGTTGGTCTAACTGACGTGAACTTAACCAAACGTTAGTGTCAAACTCTTCACGATCCATATTTATTATTTGTAGACTTGTACTAGATCTAGATTAAGATGTACGATGAACTTTAACTAAGTTTAAAGCAATTTTTATTTATGATTTCTCGACGTTTCGTCGTTTGTGTGAAAATAACAATAGAACGAAGACTACTTACATTTGAAATGCAATCATTTAAATTAGGTGGGGGTCCCTTAGGTTTGGCTCGACCAAATAAACGATTCATCTTCTCTGTGTGCAGAATCAAACCGAAGACGCGTCAAAGAAGAAGCAAATAAAAATGTAACGATCAAGAGAAAATGAGTAATCGTCAGGAAAACAAAGTCACGTGACGTTTATGCCTACTTCCGACTTCCGTTATCAGTAAGAGTCCATTCAATATTTGAGAGGGGACTGGATAAATGGTGACTGTCAATGAACTTAAAATTGCAGCTGCAGTAATCATAAAAATAATTTTTTCAGTTGTACCCCAGCCGTAACCAAATCTAGCAATTGTTATTTTGCATCAATATTTATGCGATCTGTACTTTATTTAGTAAAGTCCGAAGTATTAACTATATAAGTAATATATATAGATCTATATATTTGTGTGTGTCACTGTCTGTATTAGGTACTTCGATAAACCGTGCTAATAACGCTTTTGTAACGGTTTTGTTTATATGGTGGATTTATCTGTTCCTTTCCTGTTTATTTGTTTGATTACTGTGTTTTTACATTTGTATGTTATTATTATGGTATGGATTGCATATATCATATTAACTGTTTTCATACTTTATTGAAGGACTTATATGCAATTTTTGGTAACATTATTGTGTTTCTTCCTTGATCCTGTGTATAAATTATTACTGTCTTTGTTTGATATTTTGTGCTTTATTTTATATTTAAAAGTTGCAAGATGAATACAAAGAATGATGTACATAAACTAGCTGCTGTCTATGGAGAGCACTATGACGATAAAACCGTGGGTACTGTTTTCAAAAAATGTTGCTTAGAAAGAACAGATATCTTCATTTAAGACTTAAGGACATTAAATCCAAGTGTAATATTCTTACCAAAGTACCTATACATAGCATTAACAAGAGTGGTGATGAATCCTATGTTAAATCTTACTGATGTAGGCTTTTATTTCGTTCCTGGTCAGAGTACCTGTAGTCAAATGGTATATAAGATGTGTTGGCTGACATTCAGGTAGTAGAAGCAGTGGTTAAAATGATAATCTGAGCTTAAGTTGGGATGCAACATCTCCTGATGGGCAACATATAAATGAGGTGCATGTTAACTTGCCAAGTGTGCCTCCCCTTAAAGAAAGTATTAAAAATATCACAGAATCTTATGCAGCATGCTTTCATCACAATCAGATGAAACATCACTAGTTAGTGATCAGTCATTTAAAAATACAATAACTGACATGCCCTGCTTTCATTATTAGTTATTGGGTAGTACTGGAAAAAGAAGAAAAAATATGTAGAAAATAAACATAAGTTTAGAGAGATTTTAATGGGAGATTTTGAGTCAGCATTAACTGTTATTTTTTAATAAATATTTAATATATCTTAATTCTTATGTAATGTAGACCTAATAACCAACTCTGTAGTCAAATGTATTCATTCTGTATCTTAAATAATATAAATATTTATATTTGGACTTTTAGCTGTTTTATGCCTTGGAATAGAACAATATCCATTTAGTATGATAGGATAATCATTATATTCTTGTAGATTCACTATCTATATATAATTTCCTTCAATTTGATATGTTATTTGCCATATTTCAATACGAATAAGTTTTTAACATTTTGGTCCTGACCTTGACCTTTTTCCATTATGGGTCAAAGGTCATTTAATAAAAATAATCCTTAGTTCCTGTAGAATACTAAACATCAATTTGTAAAGTGAATAACTCCCTTCTTTTTAAGTTACAACCTATTTTCCTCTTGCTGGTTTGTGAAAATCTATGAAATAATCACAGTTTTGGATTCAGCATTCCCATCTAATAGCATCAGTGACCTACCCCTGTAATATGGGGTGCTTAAAGTACTATAACTTCTTAACAACTTGGCCAATTTTTAAAAACTTAACAGTTCTGTGAGCCGAGTACTTTACAATGTGCTAAGATATATTCCAATAATAACAACTTTTATCAGAGTACCTATATGTGTGTGATTTAAGCAAATAAAACATGATTGAGCGAAATCATATTGACAACATCACATTTAATTTCATAGTTTCTGTTAATTCATGTGATGTTCCTTCTATTATTTGTGTGCACTTTAATCAGTCTTTATTCAACAACTTATGATTTAATTATTTCTGATTGGTTAAAGCACCAACCAGCCCCATGAATAACTAGTATTTAGGTTGGTGGGCGCGTTGATGATGTTGATCCCATTGCTGAAATAATCTTCTTGTTTCAGCTTTTCCCAGCTGAATGAATATATTACTTATTTGGCTGGAAAGAATTATATATTTTTAAAGACGTAAATCTGTTGCATCCATATGAATTATTTATTGTCAAGCGCTTTAGAGTAACCTTCTTACAGGTTATATAGGGCGCTATATCGATTTCGTATATCATTATTATTATTATTACTGAAGTGGAATTGGGTTCATTATATATTTCTATCTGGATTCGGACTTTCCTAAATGGATAAATCTTAGTACTCTAGAATTATATTGACTGTCAGATTCCATTTTTGAGAAGATTCTCCGGATATTAGGATACATTGTCAGCTTGATGCTGTGATCACTTGGTGTATTAAATTCTTGGGATATTTTGTATCATCTGTCACCACGTACGCGGGGCGTCTCCGTGGTCAAGCTGGTAGCACACTGGACCAGAGATTACTACCACATGAGTTCGAATTTTGGCATGGACATATCTGAAGGGTGTTTCATCTTTGACTTTCCTTCTTTACCTTTGGAGGTTGCTCGGCCATTCTGCCTACCATGTGCACAAAAGTGGCTGTAAAACATCAATCATCATCATCAATCATCTGTCATTATGTACGATATTCTGAAACAAGTGATTCTTATCTGTCAAATATTAATCGTCTGACAGACAATGACTTCTGATTATAGACTTGTACGAGTTTATATCTCAGAGATCTTCTACTCTTAGCAACAGTCATGCTTGGACTATAACTGTCTGAGATGTTCTGGATATTCATCAGTTTGTTGCACTTTGTTTCCCAGTAGCAGCATCCCATCAAGACGGAGACGATTGTTGGTTCTGCTCTAAAACTGAACTTTAATATATGGATCCCGAGATCATATTCCAATAATAATAATACCAAACTTAATACTGTCATCAGTTGTATGTCAATATATATCAGTGTGTACATGTAGGTGTATGCTAGTCTGTGGTTACATTTCCAAAATGGCTAACAGTTGGCTATTATATGAATGTTAAGCAATCATGTAAGGCTAGGCAATAGAAAATATTTTTTAAGATACAACAAACAACACGGTCCCAACTTATTTCCCTAGTTGTTGATTGGTAGGTTTCCTCGTACAATTTAGTAAGATACTGAGTTAAGTTTCTCTTCTGAACTGGTTTACTCAATATGTGTGCGTAGAATCTATCTGAACTTTGTATTATCAGCCAACTTCTCCACCATAAAGCTTATTTTTACGTTGGTCTCATATTCCACATGTTTCTGAAGTTTTATTTGAACACCCATATTCATGAAATATTCTCTAATCTGTTATCTTGTCGCTATCTAAGACTGGCAAGAAAGTGTTTCAGGGCAATAAGCTTGGATCTGCAATATACATGTTCATAGGTGGTCATGAAAACGCATATTGAACCAGAGGTGCAGGAATTGCTTACTAAACCGCACTCGGTCATTTACTGGTAGCTTTAACCATGTTTATGCATTATAGACGTTTTCATTATAATGAAAACATGATTATTAGCTTAACACTTTTAAGTGTGACGCAGCTTTCATCACAGAACACATATATATGTTACAATTAATCTGTATAATAAGGTATTATGTATATTACCTGAAATTTTCAGGTAAAATTTCTATTGCTAATTGAGATTTAATACAGATTACCTGAAAATTTCAGGTAATATACATATTACCTGATTATACAGATTACCTGTAACACACACACATATATATATATATTTGTATGTTTTGGCTAAAGAGAAATATATATATTATATATATATATATATGCCTGTTTTGGCCAAAGAGAAAATTATCTAATAGAATACATAGTTTACATTTCTTTGCTTTATGCCTACTAAAGGTAGATTAAACATTTGAGGGAATTAAGCATTTAACAAATTTCTTAATCAAGGTTGATTTATAAAAATTAATCTGCAAAAAAACAATTTGGAAGTAAGATAGTGGACTTGAAACTCATTTAAAAAAAAAAATATTCCTGGGGAGGATTATAAATATTTAATACCTATCATTTGATTAAGAACTAAATCAAACACTACATAAATGCACAAACAAATTATTATTGTTTTATTAATATATATATATATATGTACATTTATACAATTTATGATATGTTACAAAGGGGTGTTTCAGCCAAAATACAATACATTATAAGAATAGGCAATGATTAGATTAATTGGTAAAATCAAATCAGAAAGACTAACAATGATATACAAATAATGCATCATTTATCCATTGGAACACCATTATCTCTCGTTATAATATATGAAACACATTTTTGCTCACACAGGTTTTAGTATATAGCTAATTCTAATACATTGCACATTCACATCTGCAGAGTATAAACATTTCAGGTTCTAAAAAAACATGGAAAGAACAAGTATAATCACAGGAAATATTCTTGCGTTACCCTTAAATATAATAAAGAAAGAATTTAGTTTCATTGTAAATTGACTAAAATGAAACAACTGCAAAATATACTAATGTCGGCTTGAATTCACAAACTATTTAAATCTGCCTGATGTTAGCTCAATGTCAAAACATTTATGGAAGTCTATGATGGACCTTAATTGTCAATGCAATTTATACAGCAATTTCTACAGTCTGCAACATAATTATATGAAAATGACATAATAACTATACATTAGCATAATTTGAATAGTTGATTAATCTGACTTACTCAAACAATGATTACTTTCAGTGACAAATACAATTACTGTGAAATATGAATACACCATTAATAATGGCATTTTAATAGAACGTAAGTGAAGTGATAACAACGTATACCAAAACTGCTCAGAAATTATTCCTGCCAATTAACACGCACAGTTCTAATTAATATTTTTTAAGTAAGATCTGATCAACATGGAAAATGCTGGAGGCATGTTCAACTGCGAGAACATTTGTCAGTATAGCACACAAATAATGTATTTGCGATAAGCACCTGCTAAATCTCACAAGTGCAGGTCACTCGCTTCTCAAGCATCAATAGTGACCATCTGTGATACTGAACCACAATAAAGGGAATGGCGTCCAGTGTTTTGGGTTATTTTTCATTTGTAGTAGACTGAATTGATAAATTTAATGAATTTGCTATGCAAACAAAAGTTGAAATAAAATTGAAACAGTTGCTAGGATAATACGCTTTATGTCTAGACGCTTCACTAATGAATGATCTAGCATTTTTAGTTTATTTATTAAACAACATTTGATGAAAAGAAACATCTGAAGGGGAATTTTGGTTAGCTACTGCCCACATTAAGATACATAATCAATGTGCAAAATATCTGATTCATTGCCAAAATGGATAATTGTTATCATTATGAATCTATAATGTTCTGGCTCTTATTCACAGCACCATGTGACTTCTAAATAAAATCAATACTGGTCAGTTTTATGAACAAAGTTAGGAGTTCTTTTCAAGCAGGTTTTACCGTATATACAATCAAACAGGGTCAGTAAGCTAAGGGTTTCCCATAAAGTACATCACGCCGAACATATATTTGCTTGGATGGCAATGAAACCTTTCCAATAAAAAATTAACACATCTGCCCAGCATCTTTGGAATGGCTCAACCAGTGAAGTATTTCCTACACTCATACATGACAGTGTTATCACGACAGAGTCATGTTAACAAGCATTGTAAAAAATGAGTTTGAGCGAAAACTTTTATCCCTCATGTAATTAATCCACTACTGACTGCTACAATCCTCTGCTGTAAAATTTCAGCCTGAATCCAGTGCCAGGAGATGAACTTTGAACTGACTTAAATATCACAACCATAACATTGCTGGTTGATGTGATGTTACGACCAAATGGAGATTGATCCTTTAAAAAGAAAAACAAAACAAAGAAAACATGAATATCACGAAAATATCTGTGGCTAAACATGTGTATTCACAAATAACATATATTAACAGCTATTAAATATAAATTTTGTCTTAATTAGGTCATCAAATGTGCATCAATGGGTCTGATATTAACAGCTATTATGGAATTATAACTAACTTAATATCCTATAGAAACACTAAATACTAATATATCTTGAAAATCTTATTTGAATATACAATTCTAAATATATATATATATATATATATATTTTATTTATTTCATATATTTATTGTGCATCCCCTGCACAAATGCATTTGTAGGATTTGTACATACATTATAGTTATATTAATAGCTATTTCATATACCAGTATATCAACACCATATATATATATATATATATATTATTTTTCTTTTGTGTATATTTCATAATAATCATTTAATTTCATTACATAAATCTACCTATGAATCTTTGTACTATGTTAAATATTTGTACTTGTTCAATTAACTGATATATATATATTTTTTATTTTGTTTCCTTTTTATTATGGTTCTATTTAAAATTTATTTTATTTTATCAGTAATTAAATGCATTGGATGTTAATTAAAGAAATTCTGATACTAACCTGTCCACAGTATCTACCCACAGGAGGTACCATATCACTGGACCCACTGAAGATGGAGACAGAATCAGCTGTACAGGCTTCGGAGCTGGGAATGTCAAACTCAGTAAAGTATACAGTAACAGCTTGTCTGTTAGGGACCTGGATCAACCACCGACACTCGGAGCTGATGTTAGGATAGTTACCAGGGTAACCAGGGCTGGTGAAGCTACCTTCTGGGATGGTCAAATTACCACCACATTCTGAAACAGATTTGTAAACAAAAGATAATTTTAATTGATGTGGTCTGAAAAAACAGGAAGTTTTATGTTGTATGAATAATGCTACCATCAATTGGGTGTACTGTGGAAGCCAAGTAATTAACACACACACACAAACACACACACACACACACATATACTGTTCCTAACAGTGATGATGATTGATGTTCTGTGCACATGGTAGGTTAAATGGGCCGAGCGAACGGAGTAATGAAGTGAAGTCGAAGATGAAACACCCTTCAGATATGCCCACACCAAGATTCGAACTCAGGTGGTAGTGATCTGTGGCCCAACATGCTACCAGCTAGACCATGGAGGCGCCCTCTTCTTCCTAAACAGTAATGAGCATATATAACAGACAGAGTCCCTACCTCCAGGATTATTGGCTATGTACGTAATGTCATATCCAGGTCGATGTATGCTGGAATCAGTCTGGAAGTGCAGCCAGAGACTGTTGCCGGTAACAAAGACAGGATCCGGAATTGTTAATCCACAGACACGTCTTAAAACAGGAGCCTCACTACTGCTACCATTATGAATCTGGAACATTGCACGGAAATATATGATAACCACATTTTTTATTATAATAATAGTAATGTAGATTTCCATAAAGTGCCATTTCTAGCAGAGGCTAGTGAAGAGTTAATAGTAAAATTACTTCATGTTACAGATGTAATCAGTACAACAAGATTTTAAGTTAATTGGAAAGATTTATTTTTGGTTTTAGTGAATTGGCTTGAAATCTGAAACACCATGTTATTATTATGGTAGGAAGGCATCAATAATGCTTCCACGTATTTATGTATATGTGTTCAAAGGAATATTTTTATAAAAATATATTTCTCTATTTAACCATCTATATTTATTTATTTCAGGCCAATTCATTAGCAAATTTCCACTTGTTAATACAGTTCAATATCACAGCCCGTCAGATCTATAGTTAGCCCAAAAATCGATCCACTAGTATTTCAATGAAACATCATCTACGCTAACATGTCATTTAGATCTGGCCTTTCGTTTAGTTGAAATTTAAGCACAGGAGCATAAAAGTTTAATGAATTACTGGAATTACAAATGGGTCACTCATAGTAGAATTGCCAACTCTTAATCTTATCAGCCAAGGTCTGACTGCCATAAACATGAGCTGTGACTGGTATGTCTTATAGATCTAATACTCATAGATAATGTACTTAGAGATAATGTACTCATAGATAATGTACTCATAGATAATGTACTCATAGATAATGTACTCATAGATTATGTACTCATAGATTATGTACTCGTAGATTTAGGTATAGCATTAATCTAATTCTAGAGATATGCTCATAGATTTGAAATTACATTTCTTTGCATTAATGCTTTTCTTAGAATTGGTCTACTTTTTTGCATGCAGACTACAACGTGTGTATGCATGTGTATGAGTGTATGTGTGTGTAATGAACAATTACTGATTACATCAGAAGAGCACCAAAGCATAACAAAAAAAACTAAAGTATTCGTTTATATATTACTAACATGAGGCTATTAACAACAGTTAGAATCTGACAAGATGGAGTGTGATATCTCCTGTCAGTCTGTTAACAAACATCAGCAATTAATTTCAAATCAAACAACTACCACAACATTTGGAACAATATCTCCATCAGTGTTCAAACCACCAAAATATAGACATTTTAAAGAGGTCTATTTGACTTTTAACACACAATCAGCCTCTGTTGCTTTTAATGTTACGTAATCGATCCATTTTATGCTTTGTACTCCTTAGTTTTATCTTAGCGTAATTAATTACTTTTGGTGTGAAGCACCTCAGAGCAATTTAATTGGTTGGAGAATGATACAAATATACATCATCATTGTAATTAACAAACTATTATGACATAAGCGTCTGCTTAATTGATCTGTTTTTGGGTGGATTATGAGGACAATTTTGATAATTTGAGTAGAAATTAATTGATTATCTTCTGTTTAGATAGGTAGGTGACCATAAACCTGACACGAAGGTCATCCCACCAATTAAGTATCAGTTTAACTTTAACACACCTGGCTATAACGAGGTTTTGTTAATTATACATAAAATTTTAAATGAAATAGAACCACATTATCTTAAGGAGATTTTTACTGTACAACTAACAGAGTAGAGTATTAATAAATAAAAACCTTTTATTTTTATGTTCTTAATTCATTATTTACAACCTTTGGTTACAAAGCTTTTAGTTCCAACATTATTAGACTGGAATGTGCATATTATATACAAAATTTAAAAAAACCCCAATGAAATAGAATAATTTCTATAAGTTGGCGTTACCTGAAGATAATCATAACGGCATCCTCGAATATCCTGTTCTGTGTTAAACATATTGAAGTAGAGTGCTAAATCAGTGCCCTCTGGTGACTGTACAAGAAACTCGCAGTGACTGTGAGCTGGATATGATCCTGGCCAACCAGGGCTTGTAATTCGACCACTGAATGAGCTGTATGTTCTGTTACAGGCTATGAAAGGAGTCAAACGTTCCACGAAACAATGATAAATCATTATTTATTTTGTTTGCTAATATTAATTGCATATAAATAATACATAGAATATAATTTCACAAATATGCTCTATGATAAATAAACTGAAAGTAGACGACAAATATTATTGAAATATTTTTGAGAATTTTAGCTGTCCAATATTCAATTCGGATTGGTCAATATTTGGATTGGTCAATATTCTGAAGTAACATACGAAGATTATATTAGGAGTTAATTATGAGTATCATGAATCAATGATACAAGATACATCAGAGTGTGGTTTACCAGTAAAACAATTTTAATTTCAGAAGAAAATAAATGAAATTGGTTGTCAAGAAGAAACTCACAGTCCACTCCGTATTGTATGACAAATCCGCGACCAGAGTCTGTAGCATCAGTAATAAACCGAATCTGCATTGTATTGCCGTAGGATCTATATGGACCAGGTATGGTGTTACCACAGTGTATGTGAGATGAGGGTGGACCTTCATTGGAACTAGACTAAAGAAAGAAATAATACTTATTGTTATCACAAAAAACGAAGCAGCAAAAAAGATGAAAAGAATTTGGTTAAAAGTGGATAGCTTTTTACTGATTTGATAACGAAGTGTAACTCATAAACTGTTAAACTCTTTAAGAGATCTTGTCTGGTGTTTAAGAAATGCTGACTGTCTGACTCGGTCTGTACTGACCATGTATGTTCTATATATCAGTGAAGAGATTTATTTAGCATTTTGGCTTGGAAGATTATATGAAACTTTACATCTGAAATCTATTTTATCACAAAATACTGCCACCCTAAAGGCGCCATATTGGTGCTTTATTAGACTAACTACTAAATATAATTATTTATTAAAGTTATTATGATATTGACAATTTTTAGAAGAGTGAGGGAGTGAGTGAGTGGGTGAGTTGTTTACGCTTGGTATTGGTCCTGTCTGAGACATGTGACATGAGTCAGATCTGAACCTGGAGGTTTGTACTGCAATACTCTAACCAGATTACTCAACAATGGCAGACTAAATATCCTATACGGTAATTAATACTAAAGATCATAATTTATATCAAAGGTGTTGATATTTATGATTTTTATGGATTCACACATCTTGTATTAAAATGATAAAATATTTATTGATACATATTTAACTTATCTCCTGTGTAACAATTGACTAAATTCATCAATCCGAAACATTAATTGGTACCATTTGATCATGATGCAGGGTTTAACTGTAGTTTAATCCCAATACAGGAGTATCTGGTTTAGTTTGATAGTTGAATTAGTTAGTATATATCTATTCAGACCCTCTAAGTCCTTTGACACACACACATATATATATATATATATATATATATATAGTGGATGCTTTTCTTCGAGGCACAGCAGCTTTAGCACCATCTGAACTACAGCTCACTGGCTTGTGCTTGTGTGCATGCACATGTGCTTATGTTCATATAAAAAATACTGAACATGTGTATGCACATGTGTATATCCGTTTGTTTTTGTTATTTTTATATTTTAATCGATTTGAGACTTTTTTAAGGCTTCTATACCCGAGAAACAGAAATGGGGTCAATTCCATTTTGTCAATTCCAATTCTACTCAATTCCATTTGGTCAATTCCAATTCCACATCAAACTGATCAATTCCAATTTTATCGATTCTAATTCAATTTTTTACCTACTCTTTTTAAAGTGAGTAGGTACTCCGAGTACCGACCTGGAATACGTACTCCGAATAGTTTATATTCCAAGTAGGATTGTCATGGAAGAAATATGGTTGAATTTAAAAATTAACTGCTAATCAATTTGTGGATTGAATTTTTTGTAGCAAACTTAAATTCCAATTCCAGATTTATCAATTCCAATTCCAATTTTTTTAAATAGCCAATTCCGGAATTACCCATCAATTCCAATTCTGGAATTGAATTGACCCCATGTCTGGAGAGAAACATCTATCAAATGATAAATAACAGAAATATTCTTTCTCACTCAGAAAAAGAAACTTTTGCCAAATTTAACTAAAATTCCAAACTTAAAATTCAAATCTTCCATTAAAACTTTCATCTGGTGTCATAAAATAATGATTATATATTATGACATTTTAGAGACAAAAATCACATGACATACCACAGCAATATCCCTAAACTCCAGATAGTCTCCTTGACAGTGACCTTGACCCGGGATGTTGATATCCAGGACGTTTACTTGGATGTGCTGACCTAGAGATGTGTCAATTGTCCAAACACATTTCAACGATTGTGGATAGTTATTGGGATATCCAGGAGATGTTATGTTCTGCGGCATAACACTGGCAATGGCTGCTCCACCACATAGTCCTGAGGAGTAAACAAATTTTTTTAACATGGAATTCTCTAATGTGACATGAAAACTAAAATCATTATGCATCCAGATAACTTTGGCTCAACCAATTTAAGAGTTACCCTATGTTACCCGACAAACTAGACAGTGTTAATTTTGTATGTAAATATAGATTTTGACATTTTCGTTTTTCTGCCAAGCGTGACTGATCACTCCATGATTATTTCAGTGTTCAGTCATTCAGATCTGATCACAGCTCTACTTAACTAGACACACATGAGTCTGATGTTGTTTTGTTGTATTTTTGGCCTTTTCATCTGTTACTCCAAATTTTATAAGACATAAGCTTCTAGTCAGTTGTGTCATCCATTCCAGTTCACATAAATTAAGGCTTTCTTCATAAAACTATGCCAACACAAGAATAAACTTTATGACTATTTTACAATAATTCTTTAATATTTTCACTGTTTTGATTGGGTGTCTGAAAAATGACGAATAATTCATGGCCTAAAGGTTTTGGACACCTGATTTAAAACTTCCCAAAATAAAATACTATACACAAAAATTATACATCGGGATGATGGAGTATATATTTATTGTATTCATTCTTTATTTTAGTGTTTTTGTAGAAGACTGAAGATTAAAATGTGTTATTAAGTTGAGTTATCAGGGAAGCAAGAACAGTACGTACAAATCAAAAAGTTGTTAAAGACTCACTTCTTTCTAATCCACTTTGGTAATTAATAAATATCTAGGAACTTTAAATAATGTTTATAACGTCCATTTCTGTTAAACATTTGATATATAACACTTAAATATTTGTATTGTAAAATTTTATTTTACATGTAAAGCACCTTTGAACTGTGATACAATACTACGGAAAGAGTGCTGCATAAATGTGGCATAATAATAATAATAATAATAATAATAATTTAGCCCGAGCACTGGTCACAAATGGGATTTAAGACAAATGGGTATCTAGCAAGGGAAAGAAATCCTACAAGCAAGGAGTGAGATTCAAACCCACAACCTGGAAGCTTGGAGTGCAGTACTATAATCACTGCACTATTTATTAGAATGCCCCACAATTATGAATATTTACCCATCAAGTAGTGTTAGGTACTAAGTCGAAGCAGTACAACTTTGGGTATTACTGGCCTCTTGTCACTGGATGTATTTCTCATAATAGTTTGTTTAAGTCAAAAGACAAACAACCTCAGATTATTGTGTGAAAACTCTAGACAATAAAAAAGTTAAATTTCGAATGATAATTCAACATGTTTAAAAAGCTCAAATAGGACAGGTACATCCAGATAGACAACAGAGGCCAGAGGTCAATAACATGTTATTATTAGACTTACTGGCTACCGTCCTATAGTTCACGGAGAAGCCAGCACCAGCCACATTATCATCAGTACTGAACTTGATGTAAAGTCTGTTTGTTGTGCTAGTGAAGTCTCCCGGGGTATTATCACCACAGTATGTACCGACCAGAGGATCTGTAGGCATTAAGCCATCGCGTATCTGTAATAACAGCAATAATAATAATAGTTATAATAGCAACAACAGCAATGAAAACAAATAATAAGACCTTGAAATGAGAACAGAACTCTCACACGTGAAATTTTAAACATTCGCTGTCACATGATCAGGAATATTATTGCAATTTCAACTGTAACGTATATAGAGTTGATATGCTTAATATTGATGATATAAGTACATTACAACTGATCAATGTTACAGTTAATCTGTATAATTTAAGGTAATATACATATTGCCTGAAATATTCAGGTAATCTGTATTAAATCTCAGCAATAGACGTATTACCTGAATATTTCAAGTAATAGACACATTACCTGATTTTTCAGGTTAGCTGTAACATATACATCTTTCAGGTTATGTTAGTCAAAATAAAACTTCTACCGTACCTGGAGATAGTCATATTCCAAACAATTCGGTCGTGACTCAAGTTGGAAATGATCAAAGTGTAGTTTTATCAGCTGATCTTCTGGTACAACTATTTGCCACACGCACATAAGGTTAGGCTCATACAAGTTGTCGTGGTTACTGTCAATAGAATGGAATGAGCCCGTTGAAGAATTCAATAAACCACCACAGCCTTGGTCTGGACCTAGAGGAGAAACAAAGGGTGATAAGTTTATTTATGAAGATATAGAGACCTTGTTTTGACCTTAGTACTGGGGTCAGACATGGGTGGGATCAAGTCCATTTGGTCAATTCTAATTCCACATCAAATTGATCAATTCTAATTCAATTTTTACCTACTCCAATCACTGATTGGAGTAGGTACTCCAAGTACCTACTTGGAATACCTAATCTGAATAGTTTATATTCCAAGTAGGATTGTCATGGAATAAATATTTCTTAATGAAAAAAATTAAGTGGTAAATTAGTTTGTAGCATGTCTGATTGGGGTTCAAGTGATAAGACTTAGATATTGATTTTCAATAAATCAATAATTAAAACTGTATTACAAAACATGACAAATGGATGAGGTTGAGAGATAACTGGAATGGCACAGAAACATACGAACCCCTGTAGGATTATAGAATGGGTGATAATGCGAGTATTTTGAAACGGCTACCAATCATAGCAAGTGTATTCATATTTCTTCCCTAACCTGTTCACACTAATCCTCAGATTAGTTGAAGATTTGTCTGTTAATCTGATCAGAACCACGAAATGAAAAAGTTGTAATAACATTAAAGAACTAACAAGTTATTTACCATAATTAATGACGGGTCAGTTTGACTCTCTGAGAACAGCCCATTCTGGACTTTCAAGTTGACCTAGGAATATGCAAAACCACTCTGTTTGTGCCCAAGAAATATGTGGAGAAGGGATCGCATGACAGACATAAAGAGGACAGGTTACAGCTGGAGGGAGCTTGAAAAGAAAGCCCAGGACAGAAGACTTTGGAAGACTGTTGTCAATGACCTATGTTCCAGGAGGGGCGAAGGGTGAAGAAGAACTCTATTTGTAAAAACCAAATAAGTCAAATTGTATCGTCATATTCCTGAATAAATTATTTATCAACTTTGAAACATACATACTTAATGAGTGTATTATAACTTCAATGCTGGCCAGTAAAGACAAAAAACTTGATATCAAGAAGATTTTCAGGATCTACATTCAACCCACAGTGAGGAGGCACCAATTGATGGTGAGGCCTTTGATATATATGCAATAAATTGCTGCCATATTTAGAGACCCATCCAAGTTTGTTATGTACATGCCAATTCTTAGAATTTAATTTCTTACACACGAGAGTGTAACTGAAACATATACAGTGTTCTAATGGATATTGTTAAATAACTGATGGTTGTATTAGAATTAATTATGCATTGATTATTTAAATGTATTTAAAAATTAAAAATAAATTATCTGAGGTATAATATCATTAATCAATCTTTGTTGTATCAACTTCTATATATTGAAGTATATGAGAGGATTTTGTTATTTATGTAATACATCATTACATTGGTTTTATACTGTGCGTGTGTGTGTGTTGTGTGTACTTGTTTGTTTGTTTGTGTTGTGTGTGTGTGTATTTGTAAAGGTGTTGTGTGTGTGTGTGTAATCGTATGTGTGTGTTTCTGGATATACTTATGACAGAGAATGAGACAGAGATACTCACCAAAAGTAGTCCTCCAGGTGGCGTTAAACCCGTCTCTAGCGACTGACTGGTCTGTTATAAAGTTGACTGACATCCTGGTACCTGAGCTACGTAGAGGAGGTGGTACTGCCGTACCACAGAACCTTCCTAACAGCGGAGCGTCAAGAGAGGCACCATCGTGTACAGTCACGTAGTCATAAGCACATGATGCCGAGGACTCCAACACGAACTGGTTGAATCTGGCAAAACAATGTGGTGATGTTACGGTTTGAGGTTTTGAATGAAAAGGCACTGGCACAGAGAATTAGAATTTATCATTACATCATCTGGACAATTTACAACTGCATATCATAATTATTCATACCATGCAATATATATAAATGTGTGTGTGTGTGTGTGCGTTAGGAGCAGGTGTAACCAAAAATATATTCCTGTAAAAAAACCACTAAATATGGCTGACTTTAACTTATCGTGATCAATATATTGATATTAATAGAGTGACCTACTTTAGTTCGACAACACCTGTATCGGGTACAGTAATAATCCAAGTACAGTTAGCATTATGATGATAACTATCCGGATACGTTGGTGTCATAATGGTCCCTGTCTCACCAGAAAAATCGCCTCCACATTCTGCAAGTAGACGTTATGATAAATCAACAACTTATTGAAATTATTGTCATCTTCCACCTCCTCCTACTCATCATCATCATCATCATCATTATACAGCAACAATATCAGCAAGAACAATGATAACAACAACAATTACTAATACTAATAGTACTACTACCACAATTACTTCTACTACTACTACTACTACTACTACAGGCACCTCCATGGCCTAACTGGAAGCGCGGTTGGCCACAAATCTATAGCAGCTGGGTTCAAACCCTGGCTGAGCTATGTCAGAAGGGTGTTTCATCTTTCACTTCACTCCATTACTTTTGGAGGCCACTCGGCCCATTTAGCCTACCTTGTGCACAACTGTGGCCATTAAACAGCAAGATCTACTACTACTACTACTACTACTATAATCACTGGTTACAGTAATAATAATTACATTATGTCATTCGCTACACGTCAGGTCCAATTGGTTGATGTGCTCAGCCAATCAGAACACCGTACAACTTATTATCTACAGTAAGTACTAATGACTTCACGACACAAAATGGTGAGCTGAAAAAACTGTAACAAACACATTGAAACGGTTTGTCTGCTTTAATATTTTGCATTGAAGCAAGTATTCGTGTTAAGGACTATTCACTTAGTCTGTTGCGTCTAAATACTGGTAATATTACACAGAATAACTCACGTGATATATTATAAATGATCTTCCATCCTTTATCTGTTGTGGTGGCATCCGTTTTGAACTGAATAAACACCGAGCCTTGTACGTGTATACCTTGTGGAGGAGTTCTGCCACAGAATCGACCGATACGATGACCAGCTGTACTGTTACCTTCATAAATGGCAATCCAGTCATTTGGACAAACTGAGTTACCTGGAAATTGGCCATCAATAAGTCAGAGAATGGCGATTACCAGGTGTATCTGATAGTAAGTTAATTAAAGTGTGTGAACATTTATGTTTATTCAATAGTTACCAGCTTTAGTTAATATCACACACACACACACACACACACACACATAGAGAGAGAGAGAGAGTGAGAGAGAGTGTGTGTGTGTCAAGTGTAAACACAAGAATGTTTTACAAGATATGAAGAGTGAATAATACAGAAGTAATAAGTGTGCATGTGTGTACATACACATATATATATATATATATATATATATATATATAGAGAGAGAGAGAGAGAGAGAGAAACATACACATACAGAGAGAGAGAGAGAGAGGGGGGATATGGGGATAGACATACACACACACACACGAGAGAGAGCGAGAGAGAGAGAGGGGAAGAGAGAGAGACACACACACACACACAGAGAGAGAGAGACACACACACACACACACAGAGAGAGAGCGAGAGGAGAGAGGGGAAGAGAGAGAGACACACACACACACAGAGAGAGACAGAGAGAGACAGAGACAAAGAGATGGAAAGACAGAGAGAGAGAGAGAGAGAGAGAGAGAGAGAGAGAGAGAGAGCAATCAACAAACACAAATTACTAACTATGATAAATCAATGTTAGTAACTAAACTAGAAAATATAACTTAGAAAAAAGACACATTAGTAAGGTACAGGTATAGCAGGTTCTCATACAGCTGGTTGATACAGCCATACATTAGAGGCATAGTAATACAATCAATCAATCGTCAATCAATCAATAACAATCAATACTTTAAAAACATGCATTTTAAATCCATCTACCTGTTGCATTGGTGATAGTACTATTTGGTTGCCATGCCAATCATAAATACATTTTATCAGCATGCACTACCTGAAAGTTATAGCAATTATATCAACATTAGGAATATTTAGTCTGTGTGTGTGTGTGTATGTGTGTGTGTGTGTAAACGACCCAAAAATAAGAGAAATTATCACATTATCATAACCTGTACTATTATTGAGAATACTATCAATGTTATAACAAGAAAATAAATATTTTTATCAGAAACATGAAATTTCAATTGAAAAACTAAATATCTAATATTTAGAGACAGACACAGACAGGTGGAACAAGGAGCAGGAATAAAACTCCTATTATTAAACACGATGTAGAGTTAATGACAATAACCCAGATTTAAAACTTGAAGTCATAAGCATCATAAGATACTGTATGAGAGATAAATGTACAATAAACTAACGTTTTCAGTTAAGGCAAAATTAAAACACTTTGACTGGTAAAAAATATTATTTGCTGCAAATATAGACATTTCAGTACTGAACACTAAATGAAGTTAGCTTGTTATTAGCATTTCATAAATTTACATATTGATCCATGCAATCAATAAGGAAGATACACCATCATCATATATTAACTTTAATATTAGATACAGATAATTAGCAAATCACAGATGAGAAGCTAATTTATAAAAGTTGACCAACCCAAAAAGTGTTTACCTGATTTATATTTAAATCGCATAATTAAACCATTTAAATAATTCTTTGTTAAAAATGGAGTATATTAACTGAAGCCAAGTTTATTTCCTGGTTTATCCATAAAATAATCACTGAATATTATAACATTTGATTACAGATTATATATAATGATCTACAATTTAAAATCACATCTTTTAACAGCTAAATAGTTGTCTCTTGCCTGATGCTGGTAACACAGCATTTGGATTCTGACTAAGGTAGTAAGCTACATCAATGCCTGTAAATATGTGCAACACATATATCATAACGTTTGTTGTTTTAGTATCTATTCTGGTTATGTTCACATTATATAATGCATTAAATCATTTGTATCGTCTATAACAATCAGATCACGTCTCGGTGCATTTACATTGTCCGTGAGCTCTTCGGTATGATATTTAGTCAATCCCATATCACATTAACGTATTAACAATGGATTTATATTGTTCATCAAAAATATAATTCTAATAAAACAATCCACTGTCCTAGATGTGGGGAGTTCAGCAATAAACATTTTAATCCATTATTTTAAATAGTCACCAGAAATAAATCAAACTTGTTTGACTTATGACCTGGACTACTATTATTGCTATCAAAATAATAATAATAATAATAATAAATAACACTAGTACTAATAATTTATGTCAAAATTGAATTGGAGAAAAGTATTTTGTGCTTGGTAGCAGTCAAAACGTGAAAAGAAGATGACACAATTTGTTGCACTAAATACACACAAATGATTAACTAGTATTTTTATTTTGCGCCATTCATGGATACCATTTGTTCCCAAAGAAATATTCCATGTTTGATTAAGCTACCAGATACCAGTTTATAATACATCTGTCTGGATCTGGCATGGGGAGGAGAGAAAGGCTATAATTATGTAACAAGTTTAAACAAAGCGGGGTGAGTGATGAAACAATCTTGGACATAACCAGGTCTGGATCCGAATTCCAATGCCAGATATCTGTGGCCAACCACACAATCAGTTGGGCCACCAAGACTTTCCAGTATTATGCAACGAAAGGTTCATCTATTTGTATAAATGAATAAAGAGATCATCAGCCGAGCATAAGTGAAAGGAAAAAGCATATATGGAAGCACTTATGACAAGACGGAGATCATATTTAAAAACATATTGCACTCACTCTGATATGAGACGCGTCACAACATTTCTGAACGACAGAATAAAATCGCAAATAATAACTGATACTAGATAGCTATAACTACATTAGACACCATAGGCTGTTAGTCAAAAGGTTTAAAAAGGGTGGGAAACCAGGAAAGGGAGGTTCACGCAGGGGCACAACGCAGGCTAAGAATGTGCTGCAATAAGTTTACCACCGAGGAGACTCTCCTGCATCCCAGATGCATTAAGCACCAGCTGTCTAAATCTGTCAGCTACTGATGCTGAACTCGGCAACAAGGTCGTGTTTGCCGGAAGTTCCATTTCCTCGGTTATAAAATCGACCGCCGTGGTGAATGTGGGAGGCGGGGGTGGCGTCACCAAAGTAACCGGGGTTATGGCGCTAGTTACGGTGTCATTATTGGCGATATGGTTCTGGATCTCCGGAGCTGTTAGACCGTGTTTATGTTTTGGTTGCTGACCTTCTATGCCAAAGTGTAGTGGGTCAAAGTAGATGTTGAGAAACGTCTGAGGGTCGTGAGCTATTGTGTAGTTGCACAGCATCAAGTTGCCATAGTTATTCGGGTAGCCCGGTGACAAAATAATACCACTATCATCGGCATAGGTGGCGCCACAGGCTGAAAAATTGCAAAGGTCAAGGCTGAAAAATATATTTCTGTAACAAAATAGTCTTGATCACAGAATTCATAACATATCAACATTTCCAAATTTGAATCTCTTAAAGACATAATTAATATTGTAGCACAGTTTCCATTATAAAGAGTGACATCCATCCTTCAGAATAATTTAAATGATTTTAATATATTTTGTCCATGATGTGACATAATGAGAATCATGAATTTGAAACATAAATTAACCTTTTCATCAGATAACAAAATTATAGATAAATCTGACAAAGTGTATGAGCAGAAGAGATTCAAATAACTTTTCTATAAAAGATCAAATCTTCCGTTTACAGTAAAACATCCATTTTTGTAAGACCAAAACACAGTTAATTAATAGATCATGAATTTGAAACATAAATTAACCTTTTCATCAGATAACAAAATTATAGATAAATCTGACAAAGTGTATGAGCAGAAGAGATTCAAATAACTTTTCTATAAAAGATCAAATTCTTAAAACAACATTTCTACACAAACAAAACGTTACATATTTGTATGATTTCCATAGCAGCCAACAGAACTGAAGTTCAGTAAAACTTTCTTGTGTTTAAAACCAGCAGAACTTAAGAATAGACAAATCATAAGATGTTGGTTAACAATTGTTCTAAGTGGAGAAAATTAAACAGATTTGAGCACCAAAAATATACACATAGAGGTTATGCTGGAATAAATCAACCTTTTAAAATCAGTTACGGCTATCAGTTACTTGATCCCATGGTGACCTCAACACATACCTTTGGTGATACTAATAAACACCTTATTGAGTCAGTGAGGCAGCCATTTTCCCTCGTAACTCGTATTTGGATCATTCATACATTGACAGAAAGTGACCGTTTACACTGATGGCCACTTGACTGAACTGATCTCAAATGTATCTTTAAATAACATGTTTAAGTCAGTTCTAGATTGCATCCTTTTGTAGTCTGATGCAACAGCTTTGAATATTTGTAACCGAGCCACTGCCCATTCTAGGTCAGAACTTCATATATTTTGTAAACATCATGATTAATCAACTAACAACATATACAGGGAGATTAAAACCAACAATAATAATGTATTTAATGTCACGGTGCTATTCAGTGACTTGAGTGGACATCAGATTTTGACAACAATTTCTTACAAAACGGCTGTTAAAAATAAGCGAACCAAAGGTTATCTGAATCATCAATCACAAGATGTCCTGATCGAGCAAGTTATGTGTGAACAATGGAGTTGTACATATAATTTTCAAATATAACTTGGTATATATAATAGAACGTCACCCGCGCACTACAAGAAAACAATTGATGGAAGACAACTTGATAGTTATAGCTGGAAAACTTTTCTCATTAGTCTTGCCATAGCGTGCGTACCTAATTTAATTTCACAATATCTCAGAATACAGCACCCAATCAAAACAAATAAATGCTTCAGGATCAGGGTAAAAAACTTCACCAATGCCATAACAGTATCATTAGTCCACAGTGTTGCTCTAACAATGATTACGCATAGCCAAATCATTTTGGAGATTGTGTTTTTCTCTTATTCATATACCGATCCCGCTATGACTGCAACACCAAGCAGAAATTGACTGAAGCTCCATTTTAGGTTAGAAAACTATGAGTGCTTATGGGGAATCTCAGATTACAAGGGAAATGACCATAGCACATTTTTTCAACAACGAAAACAAATCGACAGTTTGTTCCATTTGATCTTGGATATTTCCTAGACCTAACTGTGTTTACTTTGTTGTCCCTCAAGTTTACATTCAATATTATTTACATATAGCTGTATAAAGGCGGAGTTTGTTAAGGGTGTGCTCCTGTCTCATTTCATCCAGTGACTCGATTTGGGGAGCAGCAGTGATCACATGATACTCAATATTCATTAGAAATGCGTCGTCTCTTGAAAATTTTAAATCTCTTCTAAAAACACACCTATTTAAGGTCACTTTCACAGATAAATAATTAATATCTTTAAAATCATTTCAGGGTTTTTATAGATATATTATTTGGGGTATTATTATATTACATATTATTTGTACAGCGCCTTTGAATGGCTCCTGCTAGTAATGGCGCTTTATTAAATATACATTATTATTATTATAATAATATTCATAGTTTTTACACAGCTGCCATGCTGACAGCGTTGTTCCTTCAGTAGGATTGTTTATTTCAGAATAAAAAACAGGTGTGAAAGAAATATAAAACAGCCACATCTCTTGTTTACGTCATTTGTGTCCTGAATAAATAAATGCTGGATTCATGGCTTAATTCGTGAAAAAATAGTGTGCCTGTTGTACCGTTGACCAAAAAGATGGCCGGTTTTTAGATTTGTTGTTTTAACAACACTTTCAATGAGATCATAGTTTAGGGCACTCTTTACATATATCTGTACATCAAAACATGCTGCCTACATTCAGAATAGATTCATGTATCCAAATATGTGAGTTTGTTCTAGATTGACCATGACAGTCCCATTGACTTTCATGTTATCACCTGGTTGGCAATTGTTTCTAACCTAACAACTCGCCTGGATCCAAATGCACATGCGTAGTGGGATCGGTCTATTGTGTTTCAACCATTATATGGTTTTGAACCCCTGACATAGATTAACACAGGTGATACATTGCGAATTAATGTGTATTCATCAAGAAGAAAACAGTTTCAAAATATACCTGAGGTGAAGTTCAGGGCAAATCCATTTCCCGTAATGTGATCATTTGACCTGAATTTGACCTTGACCCTGTTGGAAGTAGACTGGATAGTTGGTGGAAACTGATTTCCACAGAATTTACCAAGCTGTGATGGTCCACCAGATGGCAGCACCTCACTGATCTAAAAACAATACATTTGACACAACTTGAAGAATACCTATAAATTTTACTGCAAAAAAATCCGTTAACCAATTGGTGCGAGAATAAAATAATTTCTTCTGCACAAAAAACAGAGACAACATAAAATTATCTTGTTTGCACTGATGTTACATAGAATCGCACATACTCAGTCGCCGACTCTGTACATACGGATTCTAATTTTGTACTTAATAGTATTTGTTTGCACAAATAATGTTTAAAATATACTTGATGGTTTACTAAATGACCCAAAAGAGCCAATAATGAGATAGCAACCATCCATTTTAGATCTTCACCTGTATACCATCTATAAACAATGGTATATTATAGACATGAAAATAAATAGCAAATATGATGATCACATTACCTGGACATAGTCATTAATACAAGGCTGCTGTATTTCCATCTCAAACGGTGGCGTGAAGTTTAGCTTCATGTGATAACCATTTGGTATGACGAGCTGCCACTGACACTCGACGTTGTTTGGATATTGATCGGGCCATTGCGGACTTGTAATTTGTCCCGATGACAAATGTACGTCACCTCCACATCCTATATAATAATAATTATGTATATTTAATAAAGCAACATTACTAGCAGGAGCCATTCAAAGGTGCTATGTACAAATAATATGTAATATAATAATACCCGAAATAATATGTCTGTTAAAAAAACCTATAAGAGATTTAAAAAATAAATATTATTTACTTGTGAAAGTCATCTTGAACAGGTGTGTTTTTAGAATGGATTTAAAATTTTCAAAAAGAGATGACGAATTTCTAATATCTAATATTTCAAATATAAATTTATACACATACTTAAATTTTTAAATATATCTCAGAACATGTATACCGGTAATACTGTTAATTGCGAGCATGGATGGTTTAGTTTTATGGTGCAGTGATATATATTTATGAACCTGTCACTGACTGATGTTCATTAGATGCTTAAATGTTATGTTGGATTACCAATGGTTAATATCTGTCCAGAAAGTGTGTTTTTGGAAATACTGGTAATTCTTTTTTTTTTCGATTTATGTTAATTTATGTATAACCTTTACATTATCCATACTCCACACTGTTACCATTTTCGATAAATTCGTATTCTAGCCTAAATCCTGGAGCTGATATGCTTCCATCAGAATGGAACTGTACACGAAGCTCGTGACTCATTGACAACAGGTCAGGTGGCAGCACTGAGCCACAGTAATGCCCAGCAGATGGCGATGAAGCTAGCCCTCCATTATATATATCTATGTAATCCTTCTTGCAGTCATCCGACTGCTGAATATTCACAGCAGTAAAGTGAATCTGAAATTTAAACACATCTCTAAAGGTTGAGCAGAGAGAGAGACTCGGAGAAACAGTTAGTTTAATATGAAAGCTATAAAATTAGAATCACACACTGAATTGTTGATTATTTCATAATGTAACAAGACCATTAAACAATTTCCCATTAAATATTACGATAATGATAATAATGATAAAGATGATGAATGTGTCCAGTTTTATGTACCTTTATCTGTTGTCCTTCAGAAGCCTGTATCTTCCAAGCACAATCATTATTATCATCATAACTTGCTGGATAATTAGGACTTGATATCACACCATTAGGAGCTGTCATTACACCACCACAACCTATATAAATAATGATACAGTATCAAACAAATGACTGTCGTTATAACAATACGTTGTTAGCCATATGCAGGCATACCTTGATGTACAGCGATTCTCTAAACCTTAGCATTCTCCACAATGTAAATGGGGTTTAAAGCCAACATTGTCTGCTAGTAGAGCTTTAAAATCACATGGGTAGAATAAGTGCATTGTTCTTATCACAATAAACCATGTATTGTTTCTAATTAGGAAAGATTTACATTTTTACATCAAAGTCTGCAATAAAAAAAGCATAAAATTCAAAATCTTTAGATTTCAATTGTATTATATATATATATATATATATATATATATATATATTAATATATATATTTAATATATATAAAACACACCCAAAAAATATGAAATGACAAACTTGTTAATTATACTAATTACTGAAAAACCTGAATGGTAAAGTAAATAAAAGGGTGTAAAATACTCAAAGATGATGAAAGTAATCATGATAATTTTTTCATGAATGGAATAAATCAAACAAAAATAGCAATCAGTAGATTTTTTATCAAAGATTTCATTAGTTGGACGGTTTACAACTAATATTAATGGAATTATTAAGTGTAATATGTAGTAAAATATTTATTTATTTACAAATGTAAAGTCATGATAGCGCAATTAGTTAGAGCATAGGACTCGTAGCTGAATGGTCACGGGTTCGAGGCTCTGTGAGCTGCAATGCTGTCATGTGGCCACTGGTTCACTCATGCATAAGAAAAATATGAGAAGCTGACAGGATGCGATGGCTATGTGTTTGAGCAACGCTTTGCGCCTATAATGGCAGCATGAGTTATATGCTCCCTTGGGAGTTGAGATGTGTGCTGGGTGGAAACAGGTCTAAGTCAGGGATAATAATATTGTAAAGCACCTTAGAGCAGCTTCTAGCTGAATAGGGCGCTATATAAATGTCACATATTATTATATTATTGTTATAAAATATGAATGCTTTGACTACCAGCAGAATATGAATGCTGCCAGATTGTTACTCACTTTGGAAACTGTACTCGAGTTGAAAGCCTTGCCAAGATTCCAGGTGATCCGTTTTAAACAGGAGCCACAGACTCGCTGCTGGAGAGGCTATACGCGGAAGGTTATCGGTCACGTTACCGCAGTAACGTCCGATCATGTGACCATTCTCATCCACACCTAAAACAGAATGGTATGGGTGTCAAGATGAGCCAATACTAAAACCATGTTAATGTGAATTAGAGCTATGATAGTGCCAATGTGGAATGTCTCTATTACAGTGGCAGAACAACACACTGATACTATAATGATATTTATTTATTTATTTATATACCATATATATATATATATATATATATATATATATATATATATATATATAGAGAGAGAGAGAGAGAGAGAGAGAGCACTCTTTATGTTCAAAAGTGCTTTACAGTGCAAGACATATCAAAGTCAAATGCTGAAATGATATGATAAAATATACATTTCTCACAAACTGAAATATTACAATATATAATAGTGGTCTTTAGTATTATGACGTAATAATATAAGAACAAAAAATTTAAAAATAAGCTAAATCATTGTAATATATTGTTATAAGATTATCTCGAACTAATATTGACTAGAACACAAAATGTGATATAAACATATTATATTTTCACATTATTGAGAATGATTTGATTTGTTCAGTGGCCATTGTGGATTAGGAAATGAGTTTTTAGGTAATGTTATAATTGCATCAATATGTAGTGATGTTAAAAGTGCTATCAACACCAGCTGATACTGTTATGATATCAACACAAAATAACCTTTTAAACGTTACGACGTGTAGTGATGTCATAATGGTATTGACACGTGGTGATGTTATAATGGTATCAATACGTGATGTTATAATGGTATCAATACGTGGTGATGCTATAATGGTATCAATACGTGGTGATGCTATAATGGTATCAATATGTGGTGATGTTATAATGGTATCAATATGTGGTGATGCTATAATGGTATCAATATGTGGTGATGCTATAATGGTATCAATATGTGGTGATGCTATAATGGTATCGATACGTAGTAATGTTTTTGTGGTATCAACATACTTCTATCTTCTATCTAATGATATTATTTAAAAATAATACTGCAGTAGGTCTCCTATATGTAGCAATAATATCTATTGTATCAGTTATTTCAAAATTATTGCATATATATATATATATATATATATATATATATATATATAAACCCCCCACGCACACACACACAGACACTTACCTTCCCTAATTTCCACAAAGTCCCACCGACATTCTCCATGCATCTCCAGACTAAGGAAGGTGAAGTGCAATGAAATCGATCCATTTCTTGCGTTGTGATTGGCTAACTGCCAGATACACTGGGTGCTGGTTGGATAGCGTTTCTCCGCAAATCCCGGAGATTCTATCGTGTGAACGTCATCTGATATAGTGTACAGCCCACCACAAACTGGAAATTCAATCGAAGTAAACAAATCTTTATCAATAAACCATGAAAATAATACCAGAAACGTCGTATTAAAAATAGTATTTTCGTAATAGATCAAAATTATTTCACTCCTAGATCTAGAACCAATGAACAACTACCTTATCACAAATAAAACTAGGGTCATGACAGAACCGAAGAAAACATCCGATAAATATTTCTGGATGAGATAAAGTGACAGATGAAGCCATAAATGGGGAAGATGAAATTTTGCTTTTAAATATGAAATTATCTCATAATTATCTCTTCTAATCGATAATAAAACTGTCCATGAATATGTGGAGGTAATTCTTTACATAAAAAAGTTTCTGAAACTGAATGTCCTAAATATGATATTAATTAAATCGATGCCATAATTTCACCATTCCTCTGGTTTATGATATGATGATTTATTTTTAAATGGCATAAAATGTTAGAATATTCACAGATGGATTGATATATTATTAAGTTTATAATACACTGTCTAGGTATGTCACATAGCCAACAAGGCCATCTTCCTGTGGCATCCATATGAAAAAATTAAAAGTATCAAAAGTAAACCAATGGACTTGTGAAAAAGGACCCGGAGACAAGGGAAAATGGCATGATGCAAGCAACCCACCAAGATGATGACATACAAATATGGATAAAAGATATACGGAAAAGTATTAGGGAAATAACAATATACTGAAAAGAAATAAAAAAATTCCGTTTCGGTGTAATATTAACATCTTCATGGTTTCGTTTACTGTAAGGGATTATTTCTGAAAAGGTGATAAGAACCTGACGACAAGAAGGTGTCACTTAAGAAGTTGAGTGTAGCTCAACTATTACCCAGTCAATAATTGGAATGCCTAATCCAATGCCTACCTGATGGATTATCCGAGTGATACGTAGCCTGGAATCCCTGCCCAGAGACTGAACCGTCGGTGATGAAATACACCTTCATTCCGTTGCCACTTGACTGAAATGTTCCGGGATTATTATGACCGCACACTATACTGATTACGGGATTCAGATAGCCCTTACTCAAAGCTCCATTTATGATCTGAAAAATGCAGATAACACGAACTGAAAACTCGAAGAATAATTAGTGATGGGATTAAAAATATGGTAATATTCATAATAGATATCAATTTGTGAAAGAATTAATTTGATGCATTATTATTCTATTGGAAGGGAACAATTACCCAGACAGCGTCGTAACGATAACACTTCTCCTGTTCTTCCAAGTCGAAGTCATTGAAGGCTAGAGTGATTCTTCGTCCAGATGCCACACGGATTGTCCACGAACAGCGTCTCCTGTGGGCATAAAGTCCGGGATAGTTTGGACTGGAGAACGTCCCCGATGGCGTGGTCAGATCTCCGCCACATTCTGTTGTTTAGCATGAAGAAATTGTGATAAAATAAATTAGGAAATCAAATATATGTATCTTTCCTTTGAGCATGATGGCCAAGTAGGTAGAGCAACTGAACATGATACGGGAGGTTCCCAATTTGAATCCCACCGATATCAGGATGATTTTTAACACAGGCATTAGTTAGTCATGTTATCATTTGATTGTGATAAGATGGATTATTGCATATCAATTTATTGTCAACTATACAACAAGTTAATGATGATGATGATGGTGATGACAATGATGATTGGCACTGGCTACATCTGGGACATACAGCTGATGGAAATGGCTGCTTAGAGATAAATTATTTTCTAAAACTTTCCACCCAATAATATTACATATTCGTGAATGATAAATTTGATAAAAATTCCACTATTATTTTTCCAACTTTCTGGATCATCGAAACCTTGTGTAGAGCCGTAGTCTAAAGACATAAATGAGGCATATGAAAGTAACCTAAAAAATTGACTACTGAGAACTCTCGATCCAGTAAAAAAATCTGGATTTTTAATTTTAAAATTAGTCACGATTGACGTGCCTTCTCCACGTCAGAGGTGGTGGCAGGACAACAAGTTACTTGTGAATAATTCTCTATGTATGTGTTTTATCCAGCCCCATTTCTGTTCATACTTTGGATATACGACTGAGGGTATATCCTCTAGGGATGTGACATGATCAGATGAATCATCCACGTTCCCTATTCTTATTCTACATTCTTATTATCAACTAAAATCTTAACCTATTTCCACACAAAGAATACACCATCATATTATATCAGGTTATTTAAGAGGTACGCAGCAGAGTGGTGGCATACTTCAGGGCTCCCAGCGGTATGATTTACACTTCAATAAACTACCCGATTTGTAAAATGATTTAATAAAACTCAGTAATCCACTGAAAAATCTAGCAATAGAAATAGTCATTGTTTACATGCAAAAAACGTAAAAAGAAATAATAATGGCTGATAAAGTAAGCATTATTGTATGTACCCTGAATATAAATATTTTTTGTGAAGCTTGTGACACAGATGAATCCAAAGTGAATCAAAATATTTATAATATGAAATTAGGTTAAGTGAGGCATCAAAGTATTATTTAGGTACCGGTAGGTCAAGGGCAGAAATAGTCTTAATTTGATTGGATCACAGGTGATTTCAACTTGAAATGGTCATTTGTTTGAAGGATATCATTGGGGGGTTAAATGTTTGTCTTACCACAGTCATCATTGAGATATTAATTATGTATTTCAGAAATATCATCCCAATAAAAACTACGTACCTTCGACGCTTGCCTGGAAGCGAATTCTAAACCCAGTATATGTTATCTGCTCATTTGACATAAAGTGAATGTAAGCCAAATTATCTGATGTCTCAATTATCCGACCAACAGGTAAACTTCCACAAGCTCTTAGTAATGTATCACCTATAACATGGAGAAATATGGGTGAGAGTAAACATGGTATTGCATCACTTATAACATGGAGAAATAAGGATGAGAATAAACATGGCACTGTATCATTTATAATATAAAGTAATAAGGGTTAGATTAAAATGGTATTGTATCCAAGGCCGGAAAAATCGGTAGCCTGGAAACCTGGGACTTGCAGATTTTGCCCTCCAGCTAGTGAGTAGTCTAAAATATTAATCCAACTGGGCTACTTCCATTTTGAGGCAACAAATGCAGTAGCTTTAGGTATGTTTAATATTATCAACAGTTTTCACATCCAGTGCCAACTTACGGCTCATTACCATTCGTGATAAATAAATGGGATTTGACAATGTCAACTGTGACTTTTGGTGGCGGTGGGGGATAATTGTGTAATTCTGGCATTAATTACCAAATATCAATTAGGAAAACTGAAGTGATTTTATGCTAATTCTGTGTGATGGTAGTCCTCAGCTCAATGGCTACGAGAAGAAAATTCCTGGACGAATTGTCGACATTGTCAAGAATCTATTTCTGGATCAACTATGAACCATTAACTGCATTGTATAATGATTATTTAAAGGGTTGTATACTTGTATTGTCTTAGAGTGTGGATCAATAAAACCACAAACAGATAATTATTGTCTTTATTACACAAATCTATGATCTGGTGTTCTTCGTTAAATCCAGCAATTTTGTTCTGATTAATAAAAAAAAATTAATAGATTTTTAATAGTTTTAATAGCTAGTAGATTTTTGTTGGGGTAATAAGAAACCTGTTGGACTAGTAGATCTGAGATTTACTAGACCCGGAGGTACTAGATTGAAGAAATATTTTTCTGGCCCTGATTGTATCACTTATATTTCGAAGAAATATGGGTGAGACTAAATACGACATTGTTCACTTACAACATGAAGAAATATGGGTTAGAGTAAACGTAGCATAATGTGAGTGAGAATATGACACAGCTGAAGCAATGATAGAAAACAAAATTAAACTAAAGAAAAATTAAACTGTGCATCTAAAATTACTAACAAATGGGTATAATTTGGTGAAGTTGGGTGATATCTGTTGTTAATTGAAGAACATTTGGACAAAGTTATAGTTTGTGTTGTTGAATGTTTTTCTCAGATTTCCAACTTCAGGATGCTCATGAGCTCATGTAACAGTCAAAACCAATGTAACCATGGAAACAGCCATACATAGGGTAGTAGTATATACACATAAACATATCAATTCATTAACTTAAATTCACTTACCCGTAGAATTGAAGTCCCTTATCTGAATGATATCTGTTCCAGTACAGTTTTGATTGCCATCAAGATGGAAATCCTCAATGGTGAAGGTCAGGAAATGTCCTGTTGGTCCATGAATGATCCACTCGCAATCTTCATTATTATCGTAACTCTGTGGATAGTTAGGACTCTCTATAAGTCCAGAGCTACCACTGATAGTACCACCACACTGAGCTGTAACACAGATCACACTATGTCATTGATATAAATCTCTTAAGTATTTGTTGTTAAAATACAGTTATATTGTCCAAGCTTTTATATCATGTATGTCCAAATCTATCCCCCCCCCACAGAAAGAGAGACAGAATGAACAATTCAAATACCACACAGGCACGAGAGCGGCCTTTGAAAGAAGAAAAAAAACCAGAACAGCAAGAAATAAATCGCGGAGTGAAGTGAGCCACATATGTGCATTTTTAGGACAATCTGAGGGATAAAACATGTCTTTTGTGAGAGAATTTGTTTTTACAATCCACTTGCCATTTCCCAAAACATAATTTTCAGCTTTGGAAGAACCGGAATTATGACATAAACCGAAAAACTCTCATCCCTGACTAGAACATACTATAAAATATAGATGTATCCTAATATTTATTTTAACTTCCTGTATTAAAATATATGTGCATGATATACAGTGACAATTTTATTAAGTGACCACCTTGTTGTACATGATTGACTTGTTTACTGTAGGCCCCGACCATTAAGCTGATACTTTGTGTCTTATTTGGGGGAGGGGGGGTTGGCTTAATGGCCGGTGCTATTTCAGTGTCAAGAAATCCAGTCATCGGAAAAGTGTTAGCAGCCGTCTAGTCTAGACACTAGATGCAAACGGACATTAATCGTCATTTTGATTTAAACTTATGCAGTCATGGAGTGAAAATAGTTGTGAAACAAGTTGATGATAATTATATATGGCTTTATAATGAAAATCAATATTTATCTGTAGAATTATCTGATTTTTGTAATTATGGATAAATGTTGTTGGACTCAGTAGCGCATTTCATGACTTTCAATTTGAAGGCAGCGTCGGTAACAAGACAACTCGTACCCAAGACATTCCATACCCAAGAGCGTCGTATCTCATTTGTTTGGTGGCATAGACATTAGGGTGCCCCCATATACATATTTTGTATGGGCATATTTATACTAATAAACGGATAACTACTGACTAATTAATTTATTTTCAATAGAGAGTTAGTTACTAACGTATATACCGGTAATTTACATTGTCTCAGTTATTGCCCCATTAGTGACCAGAACGTACCATCAAAGGCTCAGTATTAATTGACATATGTCTAATTATTTCTAACTTATTGACTTCATATGCACTTCACTGAATGTTTAATCACGCCGTTAATTTGAGTTTGAGGTCCAATGTATGCACTAACAGTTTGTGTAAACGATCGATATAATTTGCCTTGATCTATTGACAGTATACAAAACACAATGGTACGAATAACGAATTACTAAAACTATTTCCTGCCTTCAAAACATCACCTGGAAATACTGCAGGGAAAAGTACAGATTTTTAGGTCAGCTTAATGGACGGTACCACCATAAATCATGAAATTTTAGGCCTAAAAAGGATCTCAGCTTAATGGCCGAGTCGGCTTAATGGTAATTTGGTCATCAGATGGCAGAAAAGCAAAAAGTGTCCAAAATTGCATCAAATTAGGTTACTTGGTTAATTAGATTATCAGTGGTTTTGTTAAGAAATAAAGTAGGAGCAAGTGGAGCCAGATCAACAACAAATTATTATAATAATTGGTGAAAAAATGGAATTCCACAAAACCACCAAAAATCGATTATTGATAAGGTGCCTCTCCAGAGTATGGTACTTCTGCTAAAATCTGAATCAAAATGGTCTGTACTTACCAATTTGGTATCGAAGCTTGAAGCCTATCTTTGGTACACTGTTATCAGATCTAAATCGTACATAGATCACATTTCCTGAAGACTTCTGGGTACCAGGGAGTGTTCTGCCACAGAACTTACCAATAGACTGTGAATTGTCAGTACCCCCATCGCGAATCTCAATGAAGTCATACACACAACTTATAAGAAATAAATATTAAATACATACATATATATATATATATATATATATATATATATATTACAGTTAATCTGTATAATCAGGTAATATGTATATTACATGAAATTTTCAGGTAATCTGTATTAAATCTCAGTTAGCAATAGACGTAGTGCCTGTATATTTCAGGTAATATGTACATTACCTGATTATACAGATTAATTGTAACATATATATAACAGTTATTGTTAACTTGCCAAAGGTGTTTACTCTCAAAGCAAGAACATAGTAAAAAAAGTTTTGTTTGTCAAATGTCATATTTGAAGAAAAAAATATCTTGTGAATATTAATATTAATACTGTTAAGGCTAACAAGATATATAAAGAGTGCAGCAAGAAGACCTTGGGTCAGGAAGCTATAATATTAGCTAGGTTCAGAAGGACTTTCTTACTTGGGATGACTTTCAATATTAAATTCTTCAAGGAAGTCAATTTGTATTCTCTCATTGGGTGGAGCTGTGATGATCCAGATACAGTCAGCATTCTGTGGATAGTTGACGGGATAATGAGGTGACATTATCAGTCCAGATGACATTGTGTCTATTAAGCTCAAGGAGCCTCCACAACCTAGAAAGAAAAGTTAGAGGCTTTAGAGATTGAGAAATCCCAAAACCAATTACACAACATCAGTTGGCTACTCATAGCAACCAAACAGTGGTCAGTGTTGCTTCTAGGATCTAGCCAATTTGGGGGAGCTCCCCCTTAGGTTTTAAAAATATGGGGGATTTTAATGTAATATGGGCACTTGGCATGAAAATCATGTAGGGGTATAAATGCATGTCCCCAGGAATATTTGAACTGAAAATTATGACATTTGCATCCTATTTGAAGTATTTATACACATAGCTTTACAGTGTAAGCATAATTAAATGTATGCATATCACTTATATCTGTAACATGAAAAAACAAGACTACAGAAATGCTTCAAAATGTTATTGATGAGACTCGTTTTTATATGTTCTACCAGCTTTCTTCTCTTTACACATATTTACAGCTAACTTATCATCAAAGTTAGCCACAGAACATTTTGATGTTTTAATTTTCATCGCCACAATGGTAATTTATTTCTTGAGCCCATTATGGTTAAGACCACCATTACCAGATACCAGCCACTTATCAATAGGGCTGGAAGAAATTCTTTGGGTAGCGGGTCATCACGTGCAATAAGCATCAAATCATGTAGATTTTCCTGGCCAAGGGAGTTCCTCAACAAAGTTTTACTGCTATTCATAGAGAACTAGCTCTCACAATCAGTAAAGTATGAATACCGTTAATATGATAAATGAAATCCATATTTATATAATAATATTAACATAAAATGCAAAAACAACCAGTGATCAAACAAATATACAGGAGAGGGACAGAGAAATCCACCATATAAACAAGACCATGTGCTTTTACTTACAGTAAATAAAGATACCTGGCCAATCAGGAGAGAGTAATTGAGTCACGTGACCATCATAATGCAAAATGGACGTTTACCAACCAAGATCAAGAGCCCATCAAAATCTCTCACATCCTTCAAGCATGGTTCTTATATTCAGTAAATATTTATAAATATGACATTTGAAATGGCTACAGCAGTAGATTTTGGCATTATTTCAGATCAGGAAACTACTGAATGATAAATATTTGGTCCAGTGATATGGCATTATTAAAGCTAATGTGATGGGGAGATCGTTAATGTGCACAACACTTACAATATTGCATCATGGAATTTCATTCTGCACCATATGGTGCCCAGGAATATTTTTATTTTACTCCATACATTAAAGTATCAGCGGAATCCAGCAAAAATGCATCCCAGAAGCAACACTGATTCCTCTACATGGGACTTAGCACTGCCTAGGAAGTGTTCACACAAAATATAATAGTGACAGGTAGACTGTTAAGGCCCACAATACATACAATACTTATTCTGTGAGGCGCAGGGATATGTTTATTTTGCACCATACATCAAAATAGCATGGGAATCCCACAAAAACCCGTCCTAGAAGCAACACTTGTGGTTATGAATACTTTAAACCAATCACATGTATTGTATATGGTACAGCTACTTATTTAACTTTATACAATCTGTACAATTGTAAGCTCTAGTTATCTAGCTGTTAGGTACATTGCACTTTGTGCTAATGGATGGATTTGTCCTAAAAGTGAATAATCACAAGTTCCAGTCTGTCAAAAGGTCAAAACTTTTCCAGGGATGAATTTTTTCAGATCAGCTCATAACATTAAATGGTGCTGTTGCCTCCACTGAATTAATTATAAAAAAGGCGTTAAACATCTGTTGATGATGTAACACACTGACAGTCACCACCCTCAGGGTATTTTGGTTCCATGTTTCTATACAGCTCCCCAGCGAGTGGTGGGAGGGGAATTATGAACAGCCACTAATTAAAAGGGATCACAATGGAATTAAGTATTCACAATTTCATGTGCAATCCCTGTTTCATCACCACAGATCATGAAATGAAAGATATCAATCAAAATACCTTTATGTTAAATAATAAATTCTATCCAAGAGTGAACCAAAACTCATTTTGAACCATTATTTTTGAATATTCAACAGTTAATAAAAATAGTCTTTAACCCAGTGCATCATAGAACAATGCTATAATCTCATGTGACCGAACATTATATGTGTGACGAATATATTAGTATTAATTACCCAAGAGATATTCCCTAAATGTTAACTTGAAGCCTTGTCCTGCTCCTTGGCTGTCACTGATAAACTTTACCGTCAGATAGTTACTGGAGGTCATGGGAATTGTTGGGATGTCGATACCACAGTAACGACCTTGACCTAGAGGTGGCGAGTCAACATCTATGCCATTCAAGAGCTGAGAGGAAAATTAAACAATAATATTATGGAATTTATTCAACATTCAAACATTACCTTGATGTTCATATGTATGTATACAACAAGAATAGAATACTCAAATGAACAGTCGGAAACACAGTTTTTTTATAAACATTTTAGTGTAATTACTGATGTAGAAACTCTTGCAGGTGGATTTAAATTCCAATAAAGATGCCATATTTTCAAAAAAGTAGTTAAAATTACACTGACATTTCTTTTTTTTTAAAACAGCATCAAGCATCAAGATTTCCTTGAAAATAATCATTTAAAATGGAAAAGATTCACCTTTTGATATGTTTATCACAGAACACTACATTAACGATGTCTGTGTACACACACACACACACACACACACACCTTACCTCAAGATAGTCACCTGTACACTGGCCATCTACTCTACCAAATATATCGATAGCGTTGACTTGTACTTTGATCTTTCGATGAGGCTGTACCGCGACCCTCCATGTACAGTTAGAATTATCACCGTAAACATTCGGATAATTCTTACTCTGGATTGTACCCACTGAACTACGAATAAGTCCTCCGCATACTACAGAGACACGAGACAATCCTTCGTTAATATCAGATGCGGAATGGCCCATTAGTCTATAGTCAATGTCCAGAGTACATTCATATTTCCACTCCATAGACAGAAGTGATCTTTTATGGTAGGTTTCAATATAACATGGGTAATATTTGGAGCTACTGTTGAATTAAAAAATTGTACAGTGTGTAACATGAATGTAAAAAAGGAATGAAGATTGTTCATGAAATGAATAAATTACTGTTTGTATAAATTACATAATAATAATAATAATAATAACAAAAACTAGAATACCTTTAGTCTTTCATATAATATAATGATACAAAACTGGGAATATAGAATAACTTTTAAAACAAAATCAAATAAAGAAATGGTTTTGAATATTAGGAGGAGAAAACAGACTCGGAACTAACCTGCTTTATATGCGACCATGAAACCCGTTCTGTTGACGCTGGAGTCTGAGCGGAACTTGATCGCCATGACATTAGTATTGGAGAAATAGGATTGACCAATACCATGACGGCCACAGAATCTGGCAAATGATCTGCCATAAATAGCTCGATCTCCTGGAAGTGGATACAAGTGCAGTCAATTTTCAAAGATTTGTTTACCAAGATACACACACACACACACACACACACACAGACACATGCACACACAAATACACATAAAGGGTTGGCCATATTTACAAAGAGTGAAAAGATTATGGACTGGGTCCAACATACTGAAATTATATACATATATATATATATATATATATATATATATATATATATATCTTTATGGATGTATAGATTTATTAAAATATAACTTTTATGGATGTTTAGGTCTCAGTACAATGAGGCATTGCCATCACACACACACACACACACACACTGTACTAACCATTGTAGAATTCTACATAATCATATCTGCAACTTCCATCAGCTTCAGTATTTATATCTGTTAAGTTCAGCCAAATCCGGGTTGCAACCTCTGACCTTATGACCCAAATGCAGTTCTGGTTGTCTGCATAGCCAAAAGGATAACCCGGCGATGAAACATTCTGCAGCTCATTAACAGCAACAATATTACCCCCACAGGCCTCTGGAACATCCAAAAAGGATACATTTGTAATGAAATGGAAGGAATATGCGGCGCTGCAAGTTTTTTTTAATAAATTACATTTTCTTCTAGAACTATTTTTTGTATCATTCCGATGAACTAAGTTCAAATGACATTTAAATTATCTGACGTATGCCTCTCAGCAGGTTAAAGCAAAAACATTTATGCTTTCTCATAATGAAAGTGATAAATTTACAAAAGTATCAATTAGTTAATTAAATTTCAAACTTTTTTAGTTCTTCATACCGACTTAATTTAAAATTGGTTCCTATTGTACAGTAATGCATCTATTATTGGTGAAACCCATTACTGATATTACCAAGTTGATTTGAAAGCAAACATAACAGAACTTGGTAAATTTCAATCTAAGCTGATTATCCAACACATGAAGCCACTCAAACTATTCTTCCACATAATGCAAATATCAAAAAAATCAAATCAATTTTTTTTAATGTTTGCTGTTTTGATCTCATTTGGTTGCATTTCAAGCTGATTTACTGTTTTACAGTTGGGAGGGAACAACTGCTTTTTTTGTTTGTTTATTATTGATGGATAAAACATCTCATTGCACCTTTTATGGTAAAAGGTCTTTGGAAAAACAATGAAATGTAAAGTACCTGTGGTAGTTGTTTCTGGTGTAGTGGGATTGACAGGAGTAGGTGGAACAGCCTGCCATTCTAATAAGAAGCCGGCTCCACTCACTGCATAATCCGAATGGAATTCGATCTTGATCTGGTTACCAGTGCTGGTGAAGGATGGCGGCAGGTCAGTACCACAGTAAACTCCAACTGGAGTAGAATCCGAGGAGCCACCATCACGGATCTGTAGATAAGGTATAATAATTCTTGTAATAATTTGATTTCTCTTAACTGTTTTGTTAATCTCTCTCTCTCTCTCTCTCTCTCTCTCTCTATGTGTGTGTGTCTGTGTGTGCTCTCTCTCTCTCTCTCTCCATGTGTGTGTGTGTGTGTGTTTGTGTGTGCGTGTGCACTCTCTCTCCGTGTATGTGTGTGTGTGTGTGCATGTATACAAAATTTTAAAACTGATATAATATTTAGATCTCTGTTTGAGCACACGGTTCGGTTATAAAATTTATGGTTTCTTTATATTAGCAGAATCTAAAAAGTCACTGGCACAGATTATCACAAATACTGAATACAACATCAGAATAATTAGTTAGAGACGGACTTCAGGGAAGAACTTTTCCGACTGAGATGTGTGATGTCTCTAAACTTTCTTTATGTAGTAATAATAATAATAATAATGACAATAATATATAATGCTAATAATTAATAATGTAGATTTAATAATGTGTCCTTGCTATAGTAAGCTATTCTGTACAACAATTAACCTACGATACAAACCTTAACAAAGTCATATGTACAAGAGCCTGTACAAACCTTAACAAAGTCATATGTACAAGAGCCTGTACGAGCTGTCTCCAGCTCAATGTGTATAAAATCGAGCTTTATCAGTTTTCCTATTTCCGTGGTAACGATCCAAGAATAATCAACATTATTTGGGTAATTCTGGGGATATAAAGGTGAAGCAATCTGACCTTGACCTCCTGATATCTCACCACCATACACTGAAAAGGGTCAAATAAACATTATAGATATGTAGAAAGTAAATTAGAGAATAACAATATGCATACAATACAATACATATACACAATACAATATGTGTATATAATAGATGTGGATAATCAACTCATTCCTTTTACATATATTCAGAAATATGTGATGTCAACTATATATAAACTTCATCTCACCCATATACATACATACATACATACATACATATACATACATATATATATATATATATATATATATATATATATAGTCTAACCTCACTTTATGCCAACTTTGAGACCTGGCCACAAGTTGGCGTTGTGGTGGGGTGGTATTATAATGGGGGAGGCTTGTTCGGCGCACAGCCTTGGGGGTGGATGAATAGGTACAGCACATAATTGTGTACAATACACATGCGATGTATTGTAGGAATAATAAAAAACCATATATAGTAAGTAATAACTATTTATTTATTTGATAATATTAATAAAAACAATAATCTGCTGCTTCTGTCCAATGTCAAACGCTGTGCGTTTACGTCTTTTTTCTCTCGATACAGTAGCCATGATCAGAAATAATATGACGAACAGGCCATATTGGTGGCATTATGTACTATAGTAATGTTTGTCAGTGATGAAAGTTAATGGCGGCTACATATCACTCGTGGCTTCTGCTTTATGTATCTATTGATACACGTGGCTTTCGATCCCCGACAATCAGTTTATTTAATCTATCGCCAACTGACTTAAAAGCATCAGTGCATCTAACCGATATATCGTGATATGATGTTCACCGATTACCAGAAACATTTCACGGTCAGTGTGTGGCGGTAATATTGGGTGGGGGGGGGGGTATTTATATGGCAAGGTTTGACATTCGTATTGCGTAAGCATTGGCAGTGGCTGAATAATAATGGCGGGTGGATAATGGGGGAATTATCATGACGGGTCTTTATCAAAGGTTGGCAGTAGGTGCGGTTGGCGGCTATTCACCTGTGGCGGGGTTAGACTATATTATATATATACTGTTTAGTTGAACAAAAGCATGACCCACATTCAAACCCACAATCTTGAGCTTTTCAGTGCAGTGCTATAATAACTACACCATCAGAATTCCATATATATATACTGTTAAGTAACACTGAAGGATTTATTAACAGGTATATTAAGTAAATGAGACAGAACTATTAATATATCTCTAGCAAGACTGTATAGACTGAAAAACTAACAAATAAAAAACTAACAACAAATTATCTTTTTAATATATATATTTTTTACTTACGTATACACAAACAAAGCAGACTAGTGGCGGGGGGGTCCTATAAATTAGCTAATTCCATGTTACACTTACAAGAGTTGAACACCGCTTGGAAGCCTTGTCTTGTCACATTTTCATTGCTGCGGAACTTCAACCATAGATTTGTTCCGACAGTTATATTAGTAGGCACTGTGTTGCCACAGTAACGACCAATAACTTGGCCAGCGGCGCCACCTTCTCTGACTTCCACAAAATCATGATTGCAATATGCCGATGATTCAAGGTTAAATGTCCTAAAAAAAATATATATATATATATATATATATATATATATATATATATATATATATATATAGACACCCATACACACAAATTGTCACCTTGGTAATTTAATTATATATTATAAAACCTACATTATTGTGATACCATTTAAACAATGCTAGGTGGTTCTTAAAGAAAGGTGACCTTTAAACGGAGGTTCTTGTAATTATCAAGAGTGATAACTGAGATTTATTGACTGAATATGGTATAATTAAGCACATTATGATAATTCTATGATGATTACTATCTTGTTTCGAGGAACTCAAACTAAGGTGTGTGTGTGTGTGTGTGTGTGTGTGTGTGTGTGTGTGTGTGTGTGCACATACATGTTAATGCTTGCATGTTAGCTATATCTAAAATTCCTCTATCTTGTTACATACTTTCATGGCATAAATACCTTGAAAAGTGTACAGGAAATTTTGAAATATAAGAATAATTTATATCCGGCATTCTCTCATCCCACACGATATCCTGGTGTTGTGTAACTTACGTAAATGATATTAGGATTCTGTTGCCTGGTGTTGTGTTAAATGTCCAAATACACTCTGTGTTATGAGGATAACTGTCTGGATATAGAGGACTACTGAAGGCTCCTCTCTCTGAGCTAAACTCTCCACCACAAGCTGCCATAGAATGAGAACATGTTAGAAATCTTGCAACAAACACAGATTAGTTAATTGAATATGGTTTGGGAGATGTATTGTTGTTGGGTCTGTATATTTAACAGTATGTTAGAATATAGTGCTCTCTCACTGTGTGTGTGCATGTCCCTCTCCCCCCTCCCCTTTCCCCCCACACACTCTCTCTCTCTCTCTCTCTCTCTCTCTCTGTGTGTGTGTGTGTGTCCATTTATCTGTCTTTCTGCACATGTATGTTTGCTTTTTAGATTAAAAGCAAAACCATATTTTTTCAATCACTGTTAAGTTTCCATAAATTATAATTCAACCGATCAGCCATTGCATAATATTAAACGAGGTCTCCCACCTGAAGATGAAGTACTGTAAACAAGTCTAAATCCTGTTCTGTCAACGATACTTGCTGTAGAGATGAGATTTATTAACAACCTAGATGTCTGCGTTCTGACTGGTTGAGGCACAAAGTTACCACAGAATCTGGCAATTTCTGGTGCCAAATCATCATCTCCGCCCAGGATCTGTACATAATCGGTACAATTGCTGGTACTGCCAGCTAGATCCAGATGGGTAAAAGTCAAGGACACATGGTCTTCTGCAATAATAACATTAGAAAAGCTCCTCCATAGAAATAAATAAACCTAAAATAGAGTGGCAGTTTAAAGGAACATTTCACCTTCATTTCGAATTTTCAGGACTAATATAAATGTGTTACCGCAAACGGTTTGTATTAGCCAGTCATAGCAATGTAAACAGGCTTCAGCCAAACATTTGGAACAAAAACGTATTTATAAATATTACAGTATAGTTGGTCCAAACAGCCTCATATGTTACTGAAATGGCTAAAGAAAACTATAAAGTGAAATTCCTTAAGATGATTGTTTTATCCTCTTTTAACAAGAAACATCTACGAGTTGTCAGATTTATTTTGATGAACTGACAACATTGTCAACTAGTAGTAGTTAGGTTGAGCACGGGGGTCAGGTGAGGTCATGAGGATGGCTAAGGCCAGAGCATCTCCGACCTGACTTGATCAGGATTGAGATGGCCACATAATCCTTGTACCATCTGAGGTCCGAACACGTGACTTTTTTCCTTCCCACCATATAATCTGCCATTTGAGGAAGCCGTAATGGCTACCCTCAGTAATTAAAAACTATTTCCTTATACCTGTGATACAAGGTAGAGTTTGGGGTTACTTTTATAAGCATTACAGATTTAAATCATATTATCTGAGGGTGAATTGTTCCTTTAAGAAAAGCATATTTATTTTCCAATGATATTAAAAGAAAAAAAAAAACCAATTGTACACAAATAGTTTAGAGCAGATGGACCTCTTTCAGTTGTGAGATTTCAAAAGAAGTTGAAAAAAATTATGTTACCATAATAACAGACTTGACCAGCAATGTATCATTATCTGTCATCATTCAGTTCAACATTAATGATAAAACGAATTGTATAAAAATAGACAAAAAAGGTGAAGCTGACTTCATTGTCTACTGGGCTTCATGTTAAAAATATAGTAAATACAGTTTCTTCATTCACTGGATCTGAATTATACCAAAGTTTGATCAACCAAGACAAAAACGAAGACATCTCCCAATTAACTAACACGTATCTTTGTCTTTCCAGTATTCACGTTAATTAAGAGTCGGTTGTGTTAATCTTCAGCATACCTGTATTAGGTGATATCAGATGCCAGGAACAGTTTGTATGTCTATCATAGATACCGGGCCATCCAGGTGATACAATCTGACCATCAGTGCTGGCATCTAATGTACCACCACAACCTAGTCATCGGGGAAATACAAAAGTGAAAAACATATTGGTAGTAACACTAAATAAGAAAATTTGTAATATCATACCACCGTCGTAATAATCAGATAAACTGGTATATGTTGATATATGAACATTTTGTAGTTTGCTTTTGCAGAAATATTTTGACCTCATTAGACTTATGATACTAGTGTATGGCACCGAGTAGTGAACTACCCTGCTGACCACAAGGATTGGGTTCTATTCCAGGCATTACTTACATCTGTAGGATATTTCATCCAATTATCTCAGTTCCCTGGGGAGAGGGTATCTCAACAATGAGGCCAAACAAATCACTCACTATACTTTATATTAATTTATTCTGAAGCCGCTTTCTTTTTTACTTCCCACCTTTATTTGCTGCTGTAATAGTAAAATTTAAACAACGTTTTGTCCCCAATTTGGATAGCATTTCCTCCAGTTGTGGGCATAACATTTAGTATCAGATTAATTGATCTCGCATTAAATTGCTTTATTTCCTATTCATAATATTTGTTTGAATTGTCCTGGATGTTTAAGAAATATTATATGTTCTTTGAACTAGTATGATCAATGTCTTTATTTACTTCACAATAAACGCATTAACTGGTGATTGATAAGTATTGGCCTTTAGACAGAGTCATCCCAGTCATCCAAGCGGATGCCAATAAAACAACTTGACCACATGAAACATCGATGAGGACTAATGGCCAATATTTTAGTTCAAAGATATAGCATAAACATAGGATAAACAACAAAACGAGTTGGAAAAAGAACCAAAACATTACATGAAGTGACATACTTTTGTTTTTATTTCAATTTTATTTCAGCCTCCATTTGAGTGATGTCAGTTCACTGTAATACTGTTACTAGAAAACTCATAAACGAACTAAACTATATGATTCCTACATAATGGGAGTGATTGGCGTGAATTTCCAAGCTAGGTTTTGTTCCCTCGTCACTTCACATCCAGATTCTGTGCTTTTCGTGGTTAAGGAAATCAATATAAAACAATTACCTGGATTAATTCTCCTTCAGAAAACTTCATATTTAATCGCCAAAATTTCCAAGCTAGGTTTTGTTCCCTCATCACTTCACATCCAGATTCTGTGCTTTTCGTGGTTAAGGTAATCAATATAAAACAATTACCTGGATTAATTCTCCTTCAGAAAACTTCATATTTAATGGCCAAAATTTCACCTCATGGTGCAAAATTAAACATCCGGAAGTTTTAATCATGAGTTGTGATTCTCTGAGTATTTTCATCCACTACACAAACAAATTGCACATTTATTTGCTTAATGCTCTGGCATACTACCATACCAATTGTTCGGACTGTAAATATTAAATATTTGGTGACATTCCACAGTAAGTTCAACGAACATCTTTGTTCATCGTTGATCCCTCATCATTCACAAAAATTCTTTGACCGCGTTCTTGTCAAAACGCAAAATATTAACAACATTCGCTAATTACCAAGTGTGTCAAATAATCAATGTAGGCTAAAGAAGTGAACAGTTAGTTGGAGTTTAACTGCATATTAGAACAAACACACATTGATGCAGGCAATTTCATCTGTTCAGTTGACAATTAATAACTCAATTACCTCCTTTCATCATATATTCCATAAATCACTCAGATTATTTGTATCTCAATTCACGGCTCTCATTTGTGTTTTTTTGTTAACATCTAAAATAAATGTCTATTTAATGACAATAAAGTTACTTCCTCGGACTGAATTCTAGTCTATTAACAGATGTGAAGTGGTATTTCATTAGGCAAGATGGTGGCATCAGCGTTAAGAGTATTTCAACAATTTATCATTCTAAATAAATCAGAATGATTGGAAAGTGTCATCTATACTAAAATAAAACAAAATATTGGTTGTCTTTCCTAAATTATGTGATGCTGTGGTTGTTCTGATTTTCTGAAATGGAGAACATACTTGAGGAAAAAGATCGAGAAAAGGTCATATCAAGCTAAAGAGGCCTCCCACCACTAATCGATCCCGTGATGACAACTGTTGTTCCTGTGGTCCACTTATAAAGTGCATAAAGAAATTAACAAAACATACCTTGTTTGTATGTTGCCTTGAATCCTCTTGAAGAAACCCTTCCATCTGACCTCATTCTAACAGTCAATTTATTGGATGTAGAGTGAATCTGGGCCGGGTCAGGCAAGGTTATACCACATGCCCTCAAGAGTGTTGGATAACTGCTATCTGGACCATCATAAATCTATCAAATGAGGCATAATTAACAATCTCAAATGAAGAGAGAATTTAAGATTCAAAATTATATCAAACAAAGCATCTAAATTTTTCTAATCTAATTAACTGGCCAACAAGTCTCAAGAATATTAAAAAAATAATTTAACAGACTTCTCATCTAATTTAAAAAAAAAGTTCTTGCACCTAAATTCTTCGAACAAAGTGTCCCACCATTCTAGCCAACCACTCAACCATCCAGCCATCATGTCACTAGAAGTTTTAGCATACACCCAGATATTGATTTCATGGTCCAATTAAAAGTGAATTTGATTTGTGATGTTTCATGATTTTGCTCGTTATCACAATCATTGTTGTTAGAGTACAATTAGGGTAAAAAAAGTCAAACTAGGTCAAAGAAAAGTGAGAAAAAAGGTAAACAGATTTGTTTTTGCCAAGTAATCTCTGAAAACATGCCAAATTCAGAAGAAAAACTGAATTGGAAGCCTTGCTCATAATCTGAATCAGAGGTAAACAATGTAATATCCACTCCCATCACAATACAACTGGTACTCCAACAGCGCAATAGTATATCACACCATGCTGCAAACTTTCAGGTCAGGGTTCGAATTCAAGTATTATGTGTATTAGTAGGGTGTTTCCCTGGGCAGCACAGCTAATTAAAACACTCACTCACTCACCACAATATAATCATCTTCGCATGATTCATGACCCGTTATGGCCATGTCCTCTAACGTTAACACCACAGTCCTACCAGCAATCACGGCTATATTCCAGACACAATCCGTGTTGTGTGGATACTGATTAGGATAATTCTGAGACATGATGGTTCCTGATGCTGTCGTGTAGTTGCCACCGCATCCTTTGAGAGAGAAATGGTGATGTGAAAATGATACAAAATATAACAAAAATACATATTTTGGATTTATTTCACAAAAAATAGGCTTTAAAAGCAGTCACCAGGTGGGGGTACTGTAACATAGGAGCCCCTTCCCCCACAAACACACACACAGGGCGCCTCTGTGACCTAACTGGTAGCACGGTTGGCCACATATCTATAGCACCTGGGTTCAAACACTGGTTGGGCTGTGGCAGAAGGGTGTTTCATCCTTCAATTTGCCTCATTACATTTGGATATTGCTCGGGCCATTTAGCCTATCTTATGCACAAAAGTGGCCTTAAACAGCAACATTTACATTTTTCACACACACACACACAATCTGTGGATGAACAGTGATGATGAGCCTGGCTCACCTCCAGCTATCTCTCTGTAGGTGAGTTTGAAGCCCCGTCCAGCAATCGAAGTGTCACTTCTGAAGAGCAGCCTCAGTCTATTACCCGTTGTAGTATACACAACGTGATCAGTCGTTGTACGACACAATTTGAACAACACGGGAGAATCTTCATTTAGTCCACCCTGTGCCTAAGGAAAGAAAAAAATGAAAACAATGCAGATGGAACGAATGTATTTATTTTGTCGCAACAAATATTTACTAAACATTAAACGAACAATTCACCCACAGATAATATGATTTAAATGTGTAATGCTTATAAAAGTAACCCCAAACTCTACTTTGTATCATAGGTATAAGGAAATATTCCTAATTACTGAAGGTAGCCATTAAAGCTTCCTCATATGGCAGATTGTATTGTGGGAAGGAAAAAAAAATCTGACCTCATATGGTACAAGGATTATGTGGTCATCTCGATCCTGATCAAGTCAGGTCAGAGATACTCTGGCTTAGCCATCCTCATGACCTCACCTGACCCCCGTGCTCGACCTAACTACTACTAGCTGATGCAGGCATCGGTTCATTGACAAAGATCTAACAAAACGTTGGTTGATGTTTTTTGTTACAAAAGTATGAAACAATCATCTTAAGGAATTTCACTTTATAGTTTTCTTTAGCCATTTCAGTAACATATGAGGCTGTTTGGACCAACTGTACTGTAATATTCTGAAAATACATGTTTGGTGGACGCCTTTTTACATTGCTATGACTGGGTAATAACAACAAACTGCTTTTGGTAAGTTATAATTATGGCAGATTTCAAGAGCATCAAATCCGTGTCTGGTTCCAGAACGGTGGCACCCAGACCATTAATAGTTGATTAATCAGCAGTTTGAAGTGGATTATTTAATATGTGGTTGATTGTGTTCAAATTTTGACATCATTTATAATTTGTGTGAGCATATTTATATTAGTCCTGAAAATTTGAAATGAAGGTGAACTGTCGCTTTATTACTCTCATTTATGCTATATAGTAGTTTAGAGCAAATCATATAGCCTCATTTATGTCCACTATCGCATGCGTTAATTTAATTGGCTGCTTGTCATCGGACTGCTGGCCAATAGGGATCATTTGCGGCTGGAGTTAAAACGATGGTATCACAAAGAAGTCACGCACAATTGCTGGCTGTGTGACTAGCTTGGGCTTAAGTGCGTGAAAACAACACGAGTTCATCTGAAATGCCTATTTATATTACTTATAATAGCGGCAACACCCGAAGCAGTGTTTCAACACATTTTGCTTTCATGTTCATAGAACAAATAAACTGACAAATCATCTTGTGTATAAATATGACAGCAGTAAATCAGTTCTTGTGAGCTCCGGTGGCCTAGCAGTAAAGCACCCGGCACTTCGTGCCAACGGTCACAGGTTCTAACCCCGCAAGAGGTCGAAACGTTTCCAGAGATTAATGTCTCGGCTCACAACATCATGGGTGGCTGACCACATTAAATGGCGTGGCCGTCTCCACTGAATTATTTTAAAATAAAGGGGGACGTTAAAACCCCCTGAGGACGTAAAACACTCTGGCAGTGACCACCTTCAGGGTATTTCGGCTCCATCTTTCCGTACTGCTCCCCTGTGAGTGGTGGGGGAGGTGGTTTCTCAACAACTTGATTAAGCAACAGCGTGGGGATTCTCCCCGAACAACAAAACAAACAGTTCTATTGTTATCTTTTGCCTTACATAGGTAACCATATCTCAGGGACGATATGACATAACAAATAATTAAATGCCTTGTGTAATCATAAAAGTACATTTACAATGTAATTGATTATGATTACATTGCATCTGAAAATGGCGATTACAATTGCAATTACTTGAGATTATGTAATCAATTACAATCGATTTCCGATTACAATTACCCCATGCCTGCATAGCTAGCAGCATTATAAATTGACCCAGCACACTTCTGAATTTACATGAAATCAGGACAGGCAACTTACTTGGAGGAAGTCATACTGACAGGAATGATGCGTCTCCATGTTCAGATCTACAATAGTCAGCTCTACACGGCTGCCAGGGGTCGTCTCAATGGTCCAAACGCAATCGCGGGCGACTGGATAGAGATTTGGATAATTGGGACTTTGTATCACTCCCTCACTCGCTGTCAGTACACCACCACAACCTGGATCAGGATGAAAACATAATGAGATCCATGGAACACTGATCAACTCAAGGGCATTTCCTGATTTTGTAAAATTCACAGATATTTCAATGACCTGGAAAATGAATTTGATATTTTCCAGGATCTGTGGGAACACTGTATAATTTAAATAGCATTCTAATATAATTTTTAATAACATTCAGTTTTAATCTTCTGAATATATATCACAAAAAGCTATATATCTGATCTTAAGAGACTCATATTTTATCTACCTTTTAAATCACATAATATTTATTTACTTGTTAATATGTTATAATATTTTTTATTTGGACATATACTATAAATTTGGAACAAAGGCATAAAAATTCCATGTGTTTTCACTGTATTTTATTCAATTATTTTAATTCCCTGTGTTTTCCCGGGAGAGAAAGTTTTCAAGTCAGTTTACCCGTTTTCCCTGTGCTGCGGGTACCCTGTTCTTGCTGCTCTGACTTAACAGTAATATTGATTTGTAAAAATATGCGTTAACAACTGGATCAAGGCTTTTAACTTTTTATATGTAACAGTGGTCGTCGTTACGTATGAATGGAAGGCACATATAAATAATAGTGTTATTAAATAATCACATCAAGTCATATTTGTGTCTTACTTACCAACAGTGATGTATTCAAAGCGAAACCCGTTAACAGCCATTGAATGATCGGACTGAAATTTCACATAGAGATATCGTCCAGTGGTCGCAACTTCTGGTGGTAGTGTGTTGATGCCACAGTATTGACCAATAAGAGGTGAGTCAGCAGTTTCACCATCTCGCAGCTAATAAATTAATAATAATAATATAATTATATAATAATTAGTAACAGTAAATACTATTATTACTACTGTTAACATGATAATTAGCAATAATTAATTAAAACGGTTTAATTAAAATTGATTTTATTAAATTAGTTTAATATAAACTACTTAAAAAGTCATTTCCTTCACCATATAAATGAATAACCAAAGTATTTATTTAAAATTTCAACTGGATGGCACCAACAAACAATCCATAATATGTTAAACACATCACGAAATATGAAGACCAAGCAATCAATAAGCCTACTGACCTGTAAGAAGTCATACTGACATGCTTCGTGGGGCTCCACCTTGAAGTGCGAGAAGGAGCCGTTGATTGTATTACCGCGGGCAGCTTCTATGATCCACGTACAATTTCGGTTATGAGGATAAGGATTTGGAAAGTTGGGGCTCTCGATCACACCAGAGTGACCTGTTACACGATTGTTACAATCTGCAGATAAAATTATCAAATACTTTACATGCAAATCAATTTATAAACTGGAAAATATACAACACACACAGGCACACACACACACACACACACATATATATATATATATATATATATATATATAAAATAGGCAATGTTTTATTTTGTATATATATATATATATATATATATTTGTGTGTGTGTGTGTATGTGTATGTGTGTATGTACAACCATACAACAAATTTGCTTATAAGGTGATTTAGTTGAAACTTCACCTTTTTTTTTAAGAATCTCAACTCAAAACAGAATGTGTTTTATCAAACTGCACATCAAAAAATCAACCAAGACGGGTATAAAAACTTTCATGAAAACCCGTTTTCAAGTGTACAAAAAATGATAAACATTCCTCACGGCAGTGTCCAAACTTTACATTTCATTGTTATAAGCAAGGTCAAACATCTTGCTAACGTTAATCTGAGCACTATGAGACTACACTAACTTGCGAAGTAAGTAATGTGGAATCCTCGTCCTGTGCCTGAGTAATCGGATCTAAACTTCAGCCAAGCACGATTAGTTTTTGTCTGAACGGGAACTGGAATTGTTGATCCACAGAAACGTCCTCTCACTGGACCTATGGCACTCTGGTCCCGTACCTGGATAAATAATGATTGAGAATCATGCTTCCCTATGTTGTATGTGCATGTGTGTGTACAATAAATTTGGCACAAGTATTTTCTAGCCTTGATGTCCAACATCAGTGAGTCTTGTAAACAGTAAATATATATTTATATAGTCAGAATCCATTAATCCTGACATCATTTATCAGAAAAAATCCACCATCTGACATATTATTGCCTGTGATGGATTTAGCTCGATTATAGATGACTCTAATTCAACAAAATCGTGTTCCACGTTCCGACTCCGACACTTCATTTCGCTAACAGAATTTCAATGTAAAATGACCTTGTTAATGCGACAACACGAAAATGTTGCCAAATATTTTCCACTTATTCAGTCATGCAAGACACACCAACATGTCAGTAATGGTTCATTAACCTGCCCACCCACGATAATTGCTATATCGTAACCAATTATAATCATCCTCGACCATACACACAGAAACATGATGCTTCCATTGCCTGTGACTATCTAATAGCCAATAATAATCATTCATGGCTAATTACAAACACAAATGTATAATCTTTCCATTGAGCAGATCATGAGTTAATTAGATGGACTAAGTGAGACAAATATTTCTTTATAGTGTCTGTAATTAACAAACATCAAAATGACCAATGGCTTCAATGCCATTCAGTATCATGCACATGGTTATTGAATATTAGTTTAAATAATATTCAATAATATTCACAGACTACTGGTATGTCACAGATTTGATATTCCGACATTCTTGTTTATCTGACATATTACCATGTGATAAACCTTGTCGGATTAACGGATATTGACTATATTAAACTTAAACATTTTTATTCACAAAAGTAATTCAAAATATTCTCTGTATGTTCCTTTATTGATTATAAAAAGTAATAAATTAAAATAGGTTTATTGTTACATCAAACAAAACTTTCTGTATTATTACATTAAACTAATTTTATTCCGGGTTTTCTCTGGCATCTTGCATGTGATATTATCGAAGTCAATGAAACTCAAACTTGGATACATTTATATAAACACTCAAGTCAGCACTTGGCATGCATTTGAAACTGAAAGATATTATGCTGTTTGAAACTCTCCAAATCTGAGTAATACCCGGTAATGAAAAATCTATACACAGATTTACTAAAGATCCAGCTAAAAAGAGGATACAGATGACAAAAAGATGAGAGAGAACTGCAATGTAAATGATCACAGCTGGTTGGGCTTGGATTAGTGAGCTCTGATGGCTTAGCTGCTAAGCACCTGGCAATCGGTGCAAAGGGTTACAGGTTTTATTCCAGCGAGAGGTTGAAACCTTTCCAGAGATTAATTTCTCAACTCACAACATCGTGGGTGGCTGACCACGTTAAATGGCGCTGCCGTCTCTATTGAATTATTAAAAATAATGGGGAACATTAAAGATCCACTGAGGATATTCTCAATCACTCCAACATAGAGACTGTGCTAATCAAGCGACAGCCTGGGGATTCTGGGGAAAGAAAGGTTAAATTTGGTCAGCTTCTCCTAAATAAGGTTTAGTGTTAGATTCACCTCAGCTCTAGGACTGTTGAACGTCCTAGGAGGCACTGTGGGCAGGGTGGTACCAAAATCAGAGAGTGACCAATCAGGAGCTGGCTAGCTTTGGGGAATCCCCCAAATGCTGATGGATCTAGCTTGCTATCATTAAACAAAATGTGTTATTGCTTATGACCGACTCATGTTTTATTTCATGTAAAATGTGTTATTGCCTATGACTGACTCGTGTTTTATTTCATGTAAAATGTGTTATTGCCTATGACTGACTCGTGTTTTATTTCATGTAAAATGTGTTATTGCCTATGACCTACTCGTGTTTTATTTCATGGCCACAGCATTCACAATAAAGAGTCAGTAGTCAACATTCTATCAGTTGGTGCATATTAGGATTGATTTATAAATATCTCAGATTTATGCAGGAGCAGATTTAAAAAATAAATAAATTGGAATTGATAAATTTTCAACTGGAATTGGAAGTTTCCTACAAAACAAAAATTAAATCCATAAATTAATTTACCATTTAATTTTAGTAGGCAGAGATGTGGCGATTTTGTTCCAACTGTGGCTCACACAAACACGCCTGATTGTAAGTTCAATTGGCAAGTGTTATTAATTCATTGTTTAACAGCACATCTGGAGGTACCGGTAGGTAACAGCGCGTGACTATCAAGTATTATTACATAAAGACCGGCATGTTTGTGAGATCCAAATAACAGTTTGGTGAAAATTAATTGTTATTTATTGAATAATAATAAATTAGTAGGCAGCGATGTGACGATTTTATTCCGACTCTGGCTCTTATTGGGTTGAACCCTATAGTGTTGTGTGTCAAGGATGGTCGAAAACATCTTTTCTTCAGCCGGTAGGAAATACGGCGTGCATATAGGTCGAGGTGCTTCTTAAAAAAATTGACTTATACACGAGTATATACTGTAGTCAACTGTTTCAGTGTTTGATACTGAAGATATCACATGACCGCTTGCAACCAATTAATAGCAAGAAACTGTTTCAACGTGCAATAATCTGAAGAATCACCCCAATATATCTCATATTTAGAGAAGAATACAGTTTTAAGAAGACAACTTCAAAAGAAGTCTGTTTTATAATCCTGGGAGTCTTTACCTCAACATAGTCATAAGCGCACTGGTCATCGGCTTCAAGGTCAAGGTCAACAAAGATTATGTTTACAGTGCTGCCCCTAGCAACTGTCAGTAACCAGAAACATTCTGCTCGCATGTGATGAGCCTGAGGGTAGTTAGGAGAGATAAAGTTGCCCGTTGGTCCTGTCATTTCTCCACCACATCCTGGACAAAACAAAACATGATGTTTTATACAATCCCTCTCTCTCTGTGTGTGTGTGTGTGTGTGTGTGTGGTGTGAAAAGAAAAAAGGAACTAGCATAGAGAATTGTAAATCATGAATATAACCTGTGGATGATTCATCAGAGTATCCCTCTGGAGTTTAAACCTGTAATTTCTTCACCAAACACTGTATCATGGTACTAGGGTGTGTGCGTGTTTGTTTGTGTGTGCTATGATTCTCACAAAACTTTTAAAACTCCGTAATGGGAATTTAACCTACATAAGGTAATCGTGATAAAATATATTTTTACACACCTGAAAGTGTAGAATCATAACTGATGCTGAAGCCACGACTTGACTGTGACCTATCTGAGACAAACTTCAAATACATTCTGTTACTATGCGAACGAATAATGTGGTCGATTACTGTACCGCAGTACTGACCAATCAGAGGTGCTGAGCCTGTGCCCCCATTCCTGAAATAAAATCATAAAACAATAATTCAGATAAATTTGGTTACAGAAAATTAGTCTAGGTATAACATCCAGTTGCATTGGGTTGCTTAAGAACCCCCCCCCCACCCAAACAATTGGAGGACAAATGCAGTAACATCTAAAGCTTGCTACACTGTGATATTTATGCTGGGATTAAATTATAATGGAATTATTAAGAAAAGAATAGTATTCTCGTCTATATACCTTGCAATATTTATAATAATAATAATAATGTATACTTAGTAAAGCCCCCTTACTAGCAAGAACCATTCAAAGGCGCTGTACAAATAATATGAAATATAATAATACCCCCAATAATATATCTGTAAAAACCCTGTAATGAGTTAAAAAATATTTATTATTTATCTATGAAAATGTATGATAAAAGTCATAAGAATGAAACTAAATACCACATTAATTAACATGCTCAATTTTGAAAGGAACAGTACACCCCCGGATAACATGATTTGATGTGTAATTTTTATAAAGCAACCCCAAATCCCATAATACTGGACCATAGCCAATACAGCTTCCTCAAATGGCAGATTGTGTGATGGGAAGGAAAAAAACACAGCCATTGAGGAATATCAAAATTGAGGCTCCTAACTTTGTGTAATTATCCAATCAACAAGTAGCTTCCAATGATCCAAACAAATTAATCAATTAGCAGATTAGCGATTATCTCACTTCAACTGCTCACCCATTAATTGTCAAATGATCCTACTGGATTAAATAATCAGCAGTTTAGCAATTATCTGTCTTCATTGTCAAATGCTCTTCTTGATCTCAGTAGTAAAGCTTAATGATGAATTGCAATAATCATCCCCAATAAGTACAATTAATTTCAATACGTTGTACAAAACTAATCAATTTGAGTTTCTTCCATTTGTCCCCAAACCAACAGATATGAGGACTATATCTCATAATAATTTCAAATATGTTATATGTTTATGAATAGCATGAAAAGTATATTATTATATTTAATATTTGTCAAATTTAAAATGGCAAATCTAAAATTTGGATGATGATTTTGTGCCATTTTTTAGCTTCTATTTCTTCCCGAAATGGAAAGGAAAGAAGTGTTTATTCCATATAAAAAAAAACCTGGTTTTTACTCTGATTATTACCATCCATGGAAGAAACATGCCAACCCTGATTATTTAATATGTGGATGATCCTGTTTGTGTTTTGACATAATTTTTTTAAATTTGTGTGGGCATATTTGGATTAGCCCTGAAATTTTGAAATCAAAGCGAATGATTCCTTTAACTAAAAAAAACCCTGCATCTTTGTGGATGCGATTTCTAGATTAAACACATAGCTTACATTTTTCCAGTTTCAAGTAAAATCAAAATAAAGATCATTAGAGACGAGATGAATAATATACACGTATTTATGTATGATTATGCCACTTTAAGGCAGGGGATTTATTCTTGCAGTGATCAATAACTGAACTTTATTAATGATACTGAAAAATATATACCCAGGGGGAAAATACTTAATAATTTCACGGATACAGTTTTCATTTGATGGTTATCACCATAGATGTGGAACAGTCTAGAAAGAACCGTTAAAAATAAATATGAGAACAATTGAGTAACTAACAAGGTATTTGCAGTCAAATACCTTTCATGGTAAAGGACTTTGTGCTAAACTAAAATTAATAATTATTAGTGTACTCACTATACAATGTATTCTGTTGTCATTCCGAATTATTGCACGGTTTAGATTGAACGTGTTCAATATTTTCACTTATCATTACCTATCATAAGTTGAATATGGCCCTGGCACAGAGAATCTCGAATTCAAACTCTGGATAATTCATCAGGGGATTGAATTGTGGATTTTCATGCCGAGATTTGGGTAATGTCTCACCAATCTCTTATACATAAAGCTTGCGCACGAAAGGCCAGCAGCCAGTTAGTGGAATAAAACCAAAGGCAAGCCAGTTTATATTCGACCCTCTACCACTGAGCCATCATATGACGTAGGCGATCATATAATTCCATATTTAAATAAACATACCCACAATGAATCCTAATATTAATTTACCTTATTTCCAGGTAGTCCGCCTCGTTACAACCTGATGACGACTCGAGACTAAAGTCCGTGACATTCAGTAATATTTGTTGACCTTGTCTTGTCATGATGATATATTCACACGTTTTACTTGTTGGATACATGGCTGGATAGTTAGGACTTGTCAGAACCCCAAATGACGAAAGGAAAGTTCCCCCACAGACTGAAATATAAATGATTTTATTAAGGATACTTGGCAATGCACACACACACATACACACACACACACACTCCCCCACACACAAACTTTATATACATCTTGAATAACAATACAAAGAAAAGTTAAATATCACATTTATAATAGTTAACTTAATTATAATACATGAAATACATTTTCTTAGCAATGACAGGGAGAGGGGGATAGGGGGAATGCAAGATGCACTCAAAAATAAATTATTCTCACCAAGTACTTTCTATTTTGTGACCTTCATATTAATTAGAATTAGATCAAACACACACACACTAAAATAGATTTTAACCCCATTTTTTCTTTCCAATTCAAATTGAGTAATATTCAATGTTGTCACAACAGGCATGAGAGTGGCCTTTGAAAAAATGTTGCAGAGCAAAGTGAGCCAATGCAGCTGGGAGTGTGGGTTTTGTGCATTTTTAGGGTCATCTGAGACTACTAGAGTGGGGGGCGTAAAAAACATCTTTTGCAAGAGAATTTTTGTTTCAAAACCATTTCCAAAAATCGTATTTTCAGCTCTGGAAAAACCAGATATCCAGTAAAATCCAGGAAACTCTCATCACTGTCACAAGCATCTTCATCCATCGGAGAGATACTGTTTTAAATAATATCTTGCTCGGTAAAGTTATAAGCATAATTAATTTATTTTTAAAAAGAGACATTTCTGCACGCCCACGTCATCATTTACCTGTACTAGCATTGACAGAACTATAACTAGCAGCAAATCCTTCCATCGAGATGCTGGAGTCCGATACAAATATTATCATCATCTGATTGCTCGATGACATCACCGTACCTGGATTGGTTGATCCACACAACCTGTCAAATAATAAACAATGGGAGACAACGTGGATTAAACCTGAAGAATGCTTTATTTTATCATAACAAGGTATGCTGAACCGACCTCGAACGTAACAATGACTGAAAGGTAACAAATCTGTATGGAAGACAATTGTAATATCCGTCCACACATTTGGCAATATCCTCAAAAAGGATGGAGCTCAGTGACGCACCTAGTACAGGGTTTGGGCAAACTAATAGTCCGGGTACGATGCAAAGTTCATCAACAAATGATCAGATGGAGTGGAAACTTAGGAAGGATAAGCGAGTCTGATAAGGCAAGTTTTCAAATGCTGACCGAGATAAACTATGCTGTATGATGATTTAACAAAGTCACTTCCAAAGAGTAGGGACAACAACTGAAAAAGCACAAGTCCCAAAATGCATTTTAACCCTAGGAACAGACAACAAGTGAAAACCTGATGAACGGAGAGCTCTCTGGGCTTGGGTGCTAAAGAAAGCATGGAAAATAGATGTGACGGTTCTCCAGAGTTTGATAGGCAATAGTACAGATTTTGAAAATGATGCAAGATTGAATGACTTAAATTAATTTCTCTTTGGGTACCTTGATAGCACAGTTGGTAGAGCACTGTACTGCAAACTTCCAGTTTCTGTGTTTGAAGCAAACTCACACCTGTGTTTGTGTGATGTTTCATTGGCTAGTAGCCCTGTTGTCATATGTCCCAAATGTGACCAGTGATGAAGCTCGCTCGCTCCCTCACTCACTCAGTGGTTCATATATCCCACCACTCCCAGGGGAGCAGTACGGAAAGATGGAGCTGAAATACCCTGAGGGTGGTCACTGCTAGTGTTTTACGCCCCCTGGGGGGTCTTTAACGTCCCCCTTTAATTTTATTAATTCAGTGGAAACGGCAGCACTATTTAACATGGTCAGCCAACCACAATGTTGGGAGCCGAGGAATTAATCTCTGGAAAAGTTTTGATCTCTTGCTGGGATCAAACCTATACTCGAACCGGTGCCGGGTGCAAACAGTTGGATGTGAAAATCTACAGTTTAACCAGCTATCATCTACAGTTTAAGTCACCATGATTCAAACATAATTTTCTTCAGGCTACAGTGTACAAGCTTTATTATGAATAAAAAGTGCCAAGATGAATGCCGCCAGATAGAAATTATGCAAAGCAAAGACAAGACCTGATAATGTTTTAAGGAAATAATTCTGACATTCAAATAGCAGTCATAATGATTCTGTTGTAAAGAAAATCAGATTGTAAGTGAGCAATGAGAAAGTGATCAGATTTATCACTATGTATCAGTCTCCAGACTGATTTGATTGATTGATTTCTTTTTGGGGCATTCCCTGATGCCATAGCCTTGTGGGGTTTGCACGACACAATTGACAAGCTTTCATTGATGTAGAATACAAGTTATGTAAATGCATGAATAAAATTAATAATTAATAATTGTACAATTTGTGTTGTGTTGATTCGAATTTATATATAACATACAGTTTTAGTGTAATATACATTGAGAATTTGCTTTCCTAGAATCTTTTCGTTTTTGTTAAATGTTCTTGTACTGTGTAAAACAGGGCAACATTATCATATACTGGCAATGTTGTATGCCCTGGTGTTATTAGATCAGTCACTGATTGTGTATTACTGATGTCAGTGTCGAGCCTATCTATAGTCGGCTACAGCCCAGAGAGGAAGTCTTGTCTGCAGGCCGCATGTTTTGGACGTTCCATAAAATAATGCAGTGGCATTTCATCATGTTCATTATTGCATAACTGACACAATTCCATGAGTGCTGGTGTTTCAGTGTGCTCAATCCAAGCCTAATACGTCTAAGATCGATAGAAGATTTCCTTATGATTCTATTGTAATATCTTCCAGCAGTGTTTTTAAACATTAATTTCTTTACAGTACATTTAAAGGAGTTCGGGGTTGTGGTTGCCTTGATTGCATTGTCCAGAGACAGAGAGTTCCATACTCTCACTGTTGTAGGGATGAACGAATTGTGGTATCTGGTGGTATTGGCTCCGATTGGGATGAGGGGAAGTCCCCAGACTGCATCCGATACCTGAACATGTCAGCATTTGTGGGGACTTCACTAACGTGAGTAAATATTGTACTTGTTATCTTAATAATAATGCATGTTTATATAGTGCCAGAACCAGGTAACCCTGTTCTGAGGTGCTGTACAATATTATTATCCCTGACTCAGACCTGTTTCCACCCAGCACACATCTCAACTCCCAAGGGAGCATACAACACATGCTGCCATTATAGGCACAAAGCGTTACTCAAACACATAGTCATCACATCCTGTCAGGTACTCATTTTTATGGATGAGTGAACCAGTCACCTCATGACAACATTGCAGCTCACGGAGCCTCGAACCCGCGACCCTTCGGCTACGAGTCCTATACTGCGCTATCACGGCTCGATATCATTGTCACCATTCCTCCTGCTATTGTTGACACATCTAATACGGTCACAGTAATTACTAACATTACAGATAATCCATTACTTACCTTCCTATCAGAGAGTTACTACTAAAGTTGTTGTAGACAGAGACTGAGTCGTAGGCACAGTTTCGGTGACTCTCGATGTTAAACGACTGAAACACCAGAGACACCGAGTAGCCTTCTTGTACTGATATGTACCACGTACAGTTGACACCATTCGGATAGACCGACGGATGACTGGGAGTGCTCAATGAACCACTGGGACTGGTTAGTGTACCTCCACAAGCTAAATGAGATGATAAATAAATATACAGGAAAATTAGTAATTATACAGCATAATAAATAGTAGTGTGTGTTCAGTGCGAATGTTTTTGTCTCTGTGTTTGTTTGTAATATATCTGTGTGTGTGTGTGTGTGTGTGTGTGTCCATGTGTGTATACGTCCAAAATTTCTTTCATTCTCTTCTCAAAAATAGCATAAACATTGCAAAATGAACAACATTTATGGGTGGAGTTCTAGCATAAGGCTCTTATAACTAACCACGGCACAAGTTGGTTATGACCAGGGGTGTGCCAATCAGGCCCCACAACCAATGTTTATCTGGCTGCTATTTAGACCGGGTCATATGATTCTCAGGTGCAGACGATCTATTGTGACAGTTTCTGATCTGTGCAGTGCAAATTAATGAAACATTTGCATAATAGTACAAAACGGTTACCTACCTTCACCTGTGATGGGATCATCCACTGATCCTAAATTTGCTGTTGTGTACGTAGCACGGAATCCATGATTCTGAACAGAACCATCGGAATGAAATTTTAGCCACATTGCGTTTCCAGATGACGTGATTGGTTCAGGAATAGTACTGCCACAGAGTCGACCAACCAGTGCACTGGATTCTGAGGCTCCATTTCGAACCTGGAAACAAAAACAACATGGCAATTGCCTCCCTTTCTCAAGAAGTATACATGCAAATGTGTATGTGTGTGTGTGGGTATATATATATATATATATATATATATTCTCTATGCATACCTCCAAGTAATCATAATTACAATCAGAACTCTGAGCTGAAGCCTCTATGTCAAAAGTTGCAAATGTCAACACAATAGTGCTGCCCTCTGGCTGTGAAATGACAAATTCACATTCCTTCTGATTTGGATAAGGGTTGGGGAAGTATGGAGAACGTATTTCGCCTTCTGGATCAGTGTACGTTCCACCGCACTCTGATTTAAAACAAAATATAACGCCTGTAGGCTTTTACGATGATCAATGGAAAATAATATCAGACAAATATCATTCTCATCTTCCCTATCAGGTACCACCATCTCTATCACAAATAGCAAAATGAATGATGCTAGATTTCTTACCAACATTCCAGGTTGCTCTGAAGCCATTATTTGACAGTGAGCCATCAGATCTAAACTTGATCCACAAGCTGTTGCCATTGGAAACAACAGCTGGTGGCAGCTGGCTTCCACAGTAGCGACCCACAAATGGAGATGTTTCATCCTCTCCATCACGTACCTATGTCATGAAGAATACTAATACAATTGCGACCAAGTGCTTTTATGTGAAAACATCACAAAACCTTGAAGCTTCAACGTTAAATTCGTTTATTTTGTGGATTATTTTTAGCATACTCAAATTGTGGCTAAACATTTCTGCAGAACTCCTGCAATTTGCAAGATTACGCAACATCTAAGAGCAAATAAAGTATCCAAGTCTTATAATGCAATCTGACAAATTCTGTAATAGTTGCGTAGAGGGATATCTGTTGCAGCGTTTCTACAATATTAGAAAGGACGATATTGAATGACTTCTGTTATCCAGCTCTTAACTAACCTCAACATAGTCATATCTACAATTCTGGGTCGTTTCTATATTCAGGTCAGTAAAGGTCAGAGTGATGACCTCCGTGTCTGGTACCGCTATGGTCCAAATACACTGAGCATTGTGCGGATAGGCATTTGGAAAGTTGGGAGATATGACGGTGCCAGAATCAGACGTCAGCTGCCCACCACAACCCGGTGTACCTAACAACAAAGAAGGTAAACATCACATTTAAAAAAGGTTTCTATGGAACAGAAAATACATGACCAATCAGATGTCAGTAAATTGGGGTATATGATCATGTGACCGATCTGTTGATATTTACTTGGGATGGCAGCAAAAGTAATATGGAAGCCAACATCATTGCGTCTCTCATCGCTGTGAAATATCACTTGACCGTACGGTCCTGTAGTCTGTACTGGTGCTGGATCATTACTGCTGCAGTAGCGACCTAGCGTGGCGTCACCCTCCAGGAAACCATCACGTAGCTGTATCGGCACAAGTTGAATACAGACAGCATCAACGGAGATAGTGGAACAACAACACTGTCCTATACGGCACATATACAAGACATACAAGACGTATTCGGAATACAGTACAACGTACTGAGGTTACCCCCCTGCAGCAAAACAACATTATAAATTTTACATCCGTTCAACTACTTATATACTCAGTGATGTTATATATCGTGAGAATTCAAGATCAGTTGTTTTAAATGAGTTTTTTGGGGCAATTTGTTTCATGCCTTAAATATTATTTTTTTATTTGATTTGATTTATTTTGTACACTAATGTAAACACATATAATAACACTAAAATACATAGATACATTAAAGTACCAGGACAGTACAAGAAAGTGAAAACACTTATTTCCATTGTGATCCTGAGGAGAAAAATCACAGATATATTATTGTAGTCATCATGTCTATGAGGAAAGAATATATAATTCAGGACATTTCTGTGAGCCATAATAAGAGTTATTTCATGACCTGGGGAGTGTTTTTTTTACATTCTACCATAAAAGAACATTAGCTATGTCTGTGATCCACTTATTTTTTATAAAACAAGTGCGGTGGTTTTAACCAGTTCACATCTGTAAAAAATGTATGATCCAAGAATAATGTGTTTGTTCAGTGTGTGATTATTATTTTGTAAATAGCATGCATTTTTGTTTAAAATGGACCAAAAGTATTTAAAACAGAGTGATTAATTTTACAGCTAACACAGCCGGCATCGGCTGGGTAATGAATTAACAGTTGAATTTCATACAAAACTGTGTTTTAATTATAAATCTACCAAAGCTGTCTTATAACATTTATTAATTGTGGTTTGGCTAGTTTTCTACGACAAATTATGACATTTATTAATTATGGTTTGGCTAGTTTTATCAAACAAATTGTATTCAGTATTTAGCATTGGACTTCTGATACTCCACTTGTGGTATTTTATGTCCGTGGTAAGGCGCATCACTGTGTGACATTGAATAAATCATTTTATGGAGATATGTTCTGGAAAAAACTTGTTGTGCAAAGTTTGCTATACAAAGTATGTTGTACAAAGTTTGTTGTAATTAACAACCTAACAATAATCATTTACCAATCATAAAAGACAGCAGACTTCTATACACCTACCAGTACGTAATCATAACTACAGTTTTGATGTTGTTCCAGAGCCAAATGACCAAACGTGAAGAGGATTTTGTTGCCCGGAGAGATGCGTATATTCCACGTACAGTCTCTGTTATGTGGATACCTTCCTGGATAACCAGGGCTTGTGACTGATCCATGATTACGACCAGACAGCATCCCACCACAAGCTGGATGAAACATCAGTTTCAGGAAATGCATAGCACACAAAATAGCAAATTACATGCCAACTATAGATATATTGTAGACCAAACAATACATTTTAGTAATACAAATCTTCAACCTGTGACATTATCAATCTCATAAATGCGAGATAAACTGGAAAAATTTAAACTGATATAGAACACTGATAAAAAACCCAGATATTCACATTTCAGTAGAAACACAGAAAATCTTGTTTACTTTTATAACATAGAAACAAATACCAACATTAATGTGCATGATTTATATTAACTTATTTGGAGTAAAATATCATATACTTATATGTAATAAAGTGCATCTTGTGAGGTTTATGAAACAATATTCAATACAGGTTCGCACATCTACTACATGAAATATAAGTGATCATTGGAAAGCAAGATTGGAAGAATCATCCCTACTTGGTTCTGCAGCGTTGTAGACCAAACTAAAGCCATCTCCATTATTAGATGCATCCGATTTGAACCAGAGGTAGACCTGGTTCTGCGTCGTGTTGATGTGTCCATTGTTAGGCAGCGTGCTGCCACAGTATCGTCCAATCATATGATCCGAGGCGGACGGTCCATCGTGAATCTGCAGGAAGTCGTAGCTACAGTCGGCATGTTGTTCCAGCTTGAAGGATGTGAAACTGAGGATCAGAACCTGTAACCAGAGCAATGAAGATGTCAGTAATATACCTTGAATATATGGTGAGCTTCGCATAATTCCAAGTCGGATAAATCGAATACACCACTTAAATTGAAGTGACTACTAGGTCCCGCCAGAGCCCCATTCATTCCCATAGTAACTAGCATCGGTTTATTTGAATTGATTAAATCAAATTTCTGTTTTATTCAAAGGTATTTTGGTGTCCCATGGACTTAAAACGCATGTAAATTACGCCTGATAATTCGAATGTTCTCAATACAAACTGACAGAAACAATCATAGTGTGTCAGTTGGTTGATTACTAGTAAAAGTAGTCAGTTGTGATTGATGGTTAATTATACATATATTATCTCTGTATTTGATGTAGGTGTTATATATGTATATATCTTTGATCTGTGTATTTGATGCATTTGATGTAGGTATATATCTTTGATCTCTGTATTTGATCAAGAGCAATTTACTCCATGTGACATGTATCACAAACCAGACCACTGTAGTTGGACATAATTTCCTCAACAGATTGGCCGACACCCAACTCAGAAGACTATGTTTCTGGACTTACACAAGAAACTTCACCGGCCCGTCACCCCTAACACTATGCCGGCACTGTCAACAAGTGTTCGACCTGGTACATTATCTGCCTACCTGAACCATGAAGAATACTTAAAGGTCACAGACTACAAACTTCCAGACCGCCACCTAGCAGCATTGATCATAAGGAAATCAACATTCCTACCAGACATCATAACCCCACTTCTCCAGAAAGATCCCTACACATACCAAGGACAGATCAGATCCCCCTATGGACTAGTAGATAAGAGCACGGGACTTCCGTACCCATAGTCCTTGCTGTTCGAGATACCGGAGGTTCAGATCCTGGCTGCGACATTATAGTAGAAGGAGTTTTTAGTCCAACCAGGCAACTGGGAAGGTTTTTTTCTCCTCAGAACCTGACTTTTATAGTAAACTGAGGTGCCACCATGTTAAACAACTCCCAGTTCGCCCATCGTCATAATAACAGAAGTCAACACCAGGTGGCTGTGCCCAATAGGCGATAGCCAGAGGTCTCTACCCCAAACTTCAACAACTTACAAGATATCATATATGACTCATCATGTCTAAGCGGAAACATTCATGTGTTTCTGTTGGACGAAGTGGACAAGAACATTAAATCGAAGGCAGAGACAGCAAAAGAGTACGGTGTGTCAGCTAGTACTCTGTCAACTTGGATAAAAAGCAGTCAATCTCTCAGACAAAGTAAGGGAATTACAAAGGCTGCAGAACAGCAAATTGGATAATTCAAACTACGGATAATTCGAAGTAATTACGCAGTAATTTTAATAATTGATAAATTGCTTTATGAGTATTCATGCATACAATGCCTGTTTTGATGACAGTGTTAGCATCAGAAGTAATGGACGTCTGTAATACAAGACCCCCCCCCCATGACCCACATTTAGAGCATAATTTGTTGAAAAACATGACCACAATTTCTCGTACTAAAAAAGAATGAGATTGACATAATTACAAAACAGAATTTCCATCTATATTGTGTATCAATAATATGTAATAAAAAAAATTATGACAAAACTTCTATTGCACCAATATTCTCAAAAAAAGCGAGCTCAGTGGCGCACCTAGTGGAGGGGTTGGGCAAACTCGTAGTCCGGGTACGATGCAAAGTTCACCAACAATGATCAGATGGCAAGGAAACTAATCAAGGATAAGCCAGTATAAAAAGGTGAGTTTTCAAATGGTGATTGAAAGAAACTATGCTATTTGATGACTTAACATGTTCACAAAGTGAATTCCAAAGACTAGGGACATCAACCGAAAAGCATGACTCCCTGCATGAGTTTTAACCCAGGGGATAGACACCAAGTGAAAACTAGATGAACAGAACTCTCTTGGTTTTGATATACTATTTGATGACTGAACATGTTCAGAGAGTGAATTCCAAAGAGTAGAGACATCAACCGAAAAGCACGAGTCCCACAGCATGAGTTTTAACCCTGGGAATAGACAAGTGAAAACTAGATGAACGGAGCTCTCTGGGTTTGGCTACTAGAGAAAGCATGAAAAATAGATACGATGGTTCTCCGGAAGAAAGAGTTTGATAGGCGAGATTGAACAGGAAGCCAGTGAAGAGATTTCAGAAGTGGGAAAACCGACAAGACCGTGTGACAACCCTAGCTAACCAGTTCTGAACACACTGAAGTTTTGGAATATCCTTAGAGGTGATGTTAAATCCCAATGAAAAATAATATAATAAAAATCTAAAACCCAAAAAATGTATTACCTAATAAAACCAAATAAATACTATAACATAATAAAAAATTTAAAAAAACTTGAAAACGAACAAAATATGACAATATTTTAGGGTAATAAAGTGACAGTATTTCTAACATCTTTACTTTTTTATTTATATATTATCACTCTGGACAAAAATCAGAAAATTAACAAAAACATACATGTAAGACTAATAATATGCATTTATCGAACTATTTTTTCATGCAGGTAGATTAATAGATGTACACCACTGTATCCACTGTGATAATTGCATGCTATCAAATTGTCCCCCCCCCCACACACACAAAACAGATTATAAAACAACTTGTAACATCAGTATAATAGACTAATGGTTCATATGATTATTACCATAATGTTAATATCTAGATGTTAATAATAATGCTTTGATTCTTTTCATGCTTATTGGTTTAAATACACAACCATTATTGTGAATAACTTATATGATATTAAATCATATTTCCACAAAGCATATAACATTAAAGTAGCACATACTACTAAGAAGCACTTGACTAGGTCATACATTTATTATTTAACATAACATATGTATCCGTATACTTCTAACTTTTGTTGAACTATTTCCATATTTACAATGCAAATTTGTGAAAATGGTTAATTTGAAATAAGATATTCTAGGGTTTTTTCCTAAATGCTGCCTCACGTCACAAAACATTCACATCACTTCAACAATTATTTGTAAACAGGACAATGTCATTAGGTGAAGTGAAAAACACCATCAATTGGCATATATCCCTAGATGGGTACCAGTCTGGAAGCTTAAATGAAGTGAAAATAAACCTGGCCAAAGCTAACCATCTACTCGAAAGAAATAAACATCGTTTACTTTATAGCTAACAAAATTTCAACATCTAATATTATATATCTTTTTATAAATATTTATATGAAACAATTTGTTGTATTGTTCAAGTTGTGGCTTAGTTATACAGTGTTTATATCAGAGTGGATTTCTATTGTTGTTGTTATTTATTCCATCATATTTTCAATGCATTCATTGAAATGATATTAAAATTCTGTTAATGATACAATATTCACTTGTATGGCATACGCTGGTATATGTAAGACATTGATTTATTTCAAATAATTATCAGAATACTTTTTTAAAACCAGTGATTACCTTATTAGGAACAGTAGTGATGATCCAAGCACAGCTCACGCTATGCGGATATGTCTCACCGACATTAGTTGGGAAACGCAGAGATCCTGATAATCCTGATAGACGTCCACCGCAGCCTTTTTAAATGAAGAGAAGAATGAAAGAAAAACACACAATTTACTAAAATGATACCTTAACACATAAAACAAATATTGACATCATTGTGATATCTGAAAAGGTTTTATTAATTGTATTCAGACAATACAAAATAAAAATATTTATAAAATGTCCATTCTCAGATAATGGAATTTAGTTAAGTAAGTCAAAGAGATGTCGGTCCTGTCCTGTCTTATCTCCGTTATGGGGGATTTTAATGTCATAAAATCATAAATTTGTGGTGGTTTGTTACAGGGTTCATACACATTTTAAAATCTCAGATTCCAGGAACTTCCAATGTCAAATTCAAGGACCGTTTCAATGAATTCACGAACGTTTAACGCACAAAGATACACCCATATTTCAGAAGAAGTGTAATGACTGAATTCATGTATGCTTATGATTAGAAATATAGATCTATATGTCCAAATTCCAGGACTTTCAAGGACCACTACAAAAATTCCAGGACTTTCCAGGCCTGGAATCCAAATCAAATTTTCAAATTCCAGGACTTTCCTGGTTTTCAAGGACCTGTGCTAGAGTACCTTCAGCTGACAAATGTTTAGGGATTTTAAGTTATTCAATGGTAATATGAATGCCACTGGTTACATTAAGTTATAATGTTTTGTGGCATAAGAAATGTGAGTAATTAAGGGAATCCTCCACAAAGTGGGATATTAAATTTGAAGACATCAAGTTTCCAATTGTCCATCACATACTTGTTGCTTAAATGTGTAAGAGACTGGACAGCGATGATTGATCATTTATTTTTCTTCCCTGTTCAGTATCTATCACACTGTTAGCGAGCATCACATCTTTTAAATACATACCCCCAATAATTTGTTGACATTCTGTTATCATTAAGCTGATACGTTGTTGATAATTTTAATTCACTGCCATCCTTGACATCTTTTCTATTTTTATTAAGTGTCTTCCGATTATGCGGACCATCATTTCTGTTTAGCGTGCTCAAATTGTTAGTCTTAATTTAGCTATAATTAA
>JAODUP010000559.1:0-172500 GCA_025642065.1 Paralvinella palmiformis
GTAGATGAAACCAAAACTCGCAAAAGCGGGGGGTGTCTGTTTAAATGCTCGATCATGTCTGTTTAAATGTTCACGATCCTACAAATCATGCAGACCATTAGGTCTTTTTAATTTCTCCTAAACTCCCATGTGTTTCTGTCATTGGGTGGCCAAAACGATTTCAAACAAATGATTTATATGATTCTGGAGGCTTAGTCAAATTGCTGACAGGGTTTGATCTGGGATACCATTCAAATATCACGTGCTGCGGAATCGAGGACTGTGATTGGCTGAAAGCCATGGGTCATCGGAAATCCTCGCTGACGTCAAAGAAAAAGTAATTCAAAATCCGGGATTTTCTCCCATCATTTTCTCAGTGCACACTACGGAAGAGTAAGGTGCCATTAAAAAATCGAAATAAACCGCGATTTGCAAATTGAAAAACCGTGAATCGAATCGAAGGACTAAAACCGCGAATACCGTGAACCGCGATTAATCGTCGCATCCCCTATGAGTTGTATATAGAATGCTGGGTCCAAACCACCTTTATTTCCAGGAATTAAATCTCCCATCACCCTTTTCTCCGAGCCAATGGTACTAATTTGTCAGTCACATCAAAGACACTACACAGCTTTTCTGGGCAGCCATAAATTCCCGGGTTAAAGGCCCTCTCGGAAAGAGAAAACCCAGATACGGCCCACCGTCCGCACAGGAACAAGCTCTTGTGGTTTTGGGCATCGTTCATACAAAAACGCCGTATCCAAGGTAAACATGCAGCGACGATGCAGCTATATGAACTTCAGCCTTGGTTGAGTGTTGGCAGGGAACTTGTATATAGACGTTCTCTGGTGTTGGCTTCACTTTACCAGTGGTTTTCGACCTGCCTTCACACAGAAACACCGTATACAAGGTAAACATGGAACATATCAATGGGTCTTTTGGGGAGGATGTAACAGGGTTCATATTTTCAATTTAAGCCATTAACAGTTCATTTTAGCATCATTATGTATTAATATATGTTTGATCATAATGTTCAGTAATTATGTTCAAGAGTTACTACATTCGTTCTGGACATTTTCTGGAACATGAAAGTTGTTTTTACTTGAATTACACTGGTTTGGATTGGATTTAATGATGTAATGATAATAATCCTTGTATCGATCTCCAAGTCATCACGGTGATGGTTCATAATATAATATAATATGTGACATTTATATAGCGCCCTATTCAGCTAGATAGCTCTAACTAACTCCACCATTACGGCTCATCAATAAATGCATACACTCTGTAAGACAAGATATTTAACGCTCTAATTTAGAGTGGGATCATCAAAACTACGACGCCATTAATCTAATAAATTCAAATACTTTTTTCATTCGGAAAGCTTTAACTTTTGTACTAAATGTCAAGTCATGGTGTTTATTCTTGAAGGAATACTTATTATTTATCACGTAGTTGCTGTAAACAGCAGATCACATGCTATTATATTATTTTCTTTCCAACACTATATTACTGGCTTCGTGAAGTAATTGCTGTAAGATAATATGACGCTGTCATCAACAAAAGCTTGGTGTACTTAGTTTCTGTTACTCGGCGGCGTATTAGGTCATACTCATTTTATCCGGAGATTTTGCCATTTTCTCGGAGGATTTTATCAAACAAATCGCGGTCGTTCTTGTAGAACACACAGATCCAGTGGCTCTGCTCGTACAGGTCCTTAAGCATGAACTTGTCCTCAGGATCCAGACACTCTGTGTGTCAACTGGCGAAAGATAGCTCCGAAAGTATATCTTTCTTCTGGATCAGCGTCCTGTTTGCTGACCAGTAGTCTATGATGTAGAGTGGACTCCCAGGCATATTCTGGTCCTCTTGAGCACTAGTCAATGTATGGCCCTGTTCTAGGTAGGGCCGATACGCTACCCATGCACGTTTGGCGAGGTTGCACTTCCCGAACGAATTGGCAGCTTTTGATTTCAAGTAATTATGTTACTCCAAGTGTACAGAATCTAATTGGCACACTTTCGGCATCGATACGATATCATTAAACACAAGAAATTTATCAATTTATTTGTTCAAAAACTGTGTTCGCATAGAGCCGTGATAAAATAAATTTCCTTTAGATATACGCATGCGCACGCTGAAATTCCGGTACACTTGCGCATGCGCATGATGACGAAGTTGATTTGATTACGCAATCCTAAATAAATACACCCTCAGGCAAAATATTTAGAGGGCGTTTGTAGCACAGCATGTTATTTGATCTCCATAATATAATTAATTTACGGCTTAAACCTCAGCAATATTATTTAATTTTAATAAATAAACCAGTGTTAAGTTGTGCTTAAATTATTTAAATTGTAGTATGGAACATTATTTTGGGCGACGGTGTATTCGTAGTTGTATTTTCAGTATCACATGATCAAACGACAGACGGCCAAGATGGCGAACTGTTGAGTTATTGCATATTAAATTGGCGTTTATTAGTGTTATGGTGAGCGATCTCGTGGAGCGTCACGACCTGTAAACAAATCGAAGTGAAACCTCGCCAATTTAGCATAGCTAGCGGTCAAGCTCTCCTCGGGCCCCAGAGAGCGTTATTCAAGCTACTTGAGCAGCATCTTCACAACCCAAGTCGTCATGGGCCTTCAGATTTCGACTATACCACTGGTGCCTTCATTGTGGCTGGCAAAGCTTGACACCGTGCAGACCATGCGACTGCTGCCCTTATCGATCGGTAGATCTCAAACGAAGAATGAAAAACTTCCTCATCTGGTGTGGCAGAGAAGAGATCGGACCCGCAGAAAAAAAAACCCGTAGGTTAAAGGCTCAGCGTGATGTGGAGGGCAAGTGTTTACTCTCATAAGAAGGCCCACCACAGAAGAGTAGAAGAGCTCGGAGGTACTCTACGCTGTCTGGGCTCGGATGTTGTACACGCGCCAGAAGCACGTTATTCTGGCAGGATTAAAACTCCGAAACAAAGATGGATCAGAACCGGTAACAGGCCATAGTATACCCCCAGTCCGGACTATACCTGGGGTTAAAGGGGCCTAGGCTAAATTATACCCCGGGTATATTATAGCCTAGGTCAATTTATACTACGGGGTATAAATTGACCAAGTGTACCGGAATTTCAGCGTGCGCATGCGTATATCTAAAGCAAATTAATGACATCGTATCGATGCCAAGTGTGCCAATTAGATTCTGTACACTTGGAGTAACATAATTACTTGAAATCAAAAGCTGCCAATTCGTTCGGGAAGTGCAACCTCGCCAATCGTGCATGGGTAGCGTATCGGCCCTACCTAGAACAGGGCCATACATTGACTAGTGCTCAAGAGGACCAGAATATGCCTGGGAGTCCACTCTACATCATAGACTACTGGTCAGCAAACAGGACGCTGATCCAGAAGAAAGATATACTTTCGGAGCTATCTTTCGCCAGTTGACACACAGAGTGTCTGGATCCTGAGGACAAGTTCATGCTTAAGGACCTGTACGAGCAGAGCCACTGGATCTGTGTGTTCTACAAGAACGACCGCGATTTGTTTGATAAAATCCTCCGAGAAAATGGCAAAATCTCCGGATAAAATGAGTATGACGTAATACGCCGCCGAGTAACAGAAACTAAGTACACCAAGCTTTTGTTGATGACAGCGTCATATTATCTTACAGCAATTACTTCACGAAGCCAGTAATATAGTGTTGGAAAGAAAATAATATAATAGCATGTGATCTGCTGTTTACAGCAACTACGTGATAAATAATAAGTATTCCTTCAAGAATAAACACCATGACTTGACATTTAGTACAAAAGTTAAAGCTTTCCGAATGAAAAAAGTATTTGAATTTATTAGATTAATGGCGTCGTAGTTTTGATGATCCCACTCTAAATTAGAGCGTTAAATATCTTGTCTTACAGAGTGTATGCATTTATTGATGAGCCGTAATGGTGGAGTTAGTTAGAGCTATCTAGCTGAATAGGGCGCTATATAAATGTCACATATTATATTATATTATGAACCATCACCGTGATGACTTGGAGATCGATACAAGGATTATTATCATTACATCATTAAATCCAATCCAAACCAGTGTAATTCAAGTAAAAACAACTTTCATGTTCCAGAAAATGTCCAGAACGAATGTAGTAACTCTTGAACATAATTACTGAACATTATGATCAAACATATATTAATACATAATGATGCTAAAATGAACTGTTAATGGCTTAAATTGAAAATATGAACCCTGTTACATCCTCCCCAAAAGACCCATTGATATGTTCCATGTTTACCTTGTATACGGTGTTTCTGTGTGAAGGCAGGTCGAAAACCACTGGTAAAGTGAAGCCAACACCAGAGAACGTCTATATACAAGTTCCCTGCCAACACTCAACCAAGGCTGAAGTTCATATAGCTGCATCGTCGCTGCATGTTTACCTTGGATACGGCGTTTTTGTATGAACGATGCCCAAAACCACAAGAGCTTGTTCCTGTGCGGACGGTGGGCCGTATCCGGGTTTTCTCTTTCCGAGAGGGCCTTTAACCCGGGAATTTATGGCTGCCCAGAAAAGCTGTGTAGTGTCTTTGATGTGACTGACAAATTAGTACCATTGGCTCGGAGAAAAGGGTGATGGGAGATTTAATTCCTGGAAATAAAGGTGGTTTGGACCCAGCATTCTATATACAACTCATAGGGGATGCGACGATTAATCGCGGTTCACGGTATTCGCGGTTTTAGTCCTTCGATTCGATTCACGGTTTTTCAATTTGCAAATCGCGGTTTATTTCGATTTTTTAATGGCACCTTACTCTTCCGTAGTGTGCACTGAGAAAATGATGGGAGAAAATCCCGGATTTTGAATTACTTTTTCTTTGACGTCAGCGAGGATTTCCGATGACCCATGGCTTTCAGCCAATCACAGTCCTCGATTCCGCAGCACGTGATATTTGAATGGTATCCCAGATCAAACCCTGTCAGCAATTTGACTAAGCCTCCAGAATCATATAAATCATTTGTTTGAAATCGTTTTGGCCACCCAATGACAGAAACACATGGGAGTTTAGGAGAAATTAAAAAGACCTAATGGTCTGCATGATTTGTAGGATCGTGAACATTTAAACAGACATGATCGAGCATTTAAACAGACACCCCCCGCTTTTGCGAGTTTTGGTTTCATCTACACGTCTACCTGACAGTGACAGCTACCCACTTTTCCATCCCATAGCAAGGCAATAGACTGAAAGACACATTACTTGTTAAATAAAAGATGCTATTCAACTCTCCACGATCGACTGCCATCACAAACCAAATTGGGATAGTCATAGTGACAGAGCTAAGACCATAGACTGTGAGGTGAGGATTTAAAGAGCTCCGACAGGTTCCCGAGCCAATGTATGAGGCAATATAGGCTCTACAACTTTTATGAGTTGCCAGTTAATTAAATAGACTGAAGTTAATAGTTACGAACCGTTGGTAGTCAATCCTTATTAAATATTTTCTTTAATAAGTTATAACTTACACTACACTGTCTACAGTGTCGGTTCTTTGGGAAGTGGAACTGGAAGTCTCCTCTTAAGTTCTTTATTTCATATATGGACTTAACTAATAACTAAAGCCAAGTTAGGTATATATTCCTGACGTAATTTTTATGTTTTTGCTATTTCGTTTAACTAAAGTTAGTACTTGTAACTAGTGTATTCATATTCATGTATCTAGGCTAAACTCTTTTTTGAATTTGCATTTTAACACATTCATGTCAGTCAACAAGCATCAACTTTATTCTGCAGTAATGAGGTTGCTCCTCTGATGATGAGCCAGCCATATCTATCTGACTTTCCTTCAATTCAGCCACTAATTAGGCAGGAAGATAGGCCTGAATTCATTCCTTTTCGTATGGAAGTAGAACGGGAATAGCATCTGCATGGGTGGAATCTGATTGAGATGTTAATGAACCAAAGCCATATATGCATTAGAGGATTTATTTGGTTATGATGACAGGTGTTGACATCACAAATAGACCATGAGATTGCCAGATACAGGACAGGGATCCCCATTTCGCTGAAGGATCCTGCCACAGACTGGTGGAGGAAGAAATCCTCTGAGTATCCTTTGCAGGGCAAACTGGCCCAGTGATATCTCGCCATCCCTGGGACTTCAGTTCCATCCGAGAGGGTTTTCTCAACAACAGGCGATGTAGTCACATCACTGAGGACCAACCTCAAACCCAGTAATGTGGATTTGTTGGTCTTTCTGAACAAAAACTTAGAACTTTAGAACATGAAGTCATTTGAGATAATGGTTATGTAGTTTAGATATTACCAAAAAGGTATTTTGGTTTTCTAGTTAAGATATGTTTTGTCATTTTTATCATAAATTCAATTTACAGTTATTCTACAAGTAGCTTATATATTACCAAAATGGTATTTTTGTTTTCTAGTCATATCATTGGTTTTTATCATACACTCATTTAGAATTATTTTGCTATTTTTAATAAAAATTAAGTTGCTGCTTTAGACTTTTTAAAATTAATTTATTGAAAAGTATGTGTGATCACCGGCATGCTTCAGTAAAGTATCGTGAATAAATCGAACCGTGGACTAAATATCGAAAATAGAATCGAAAATTAAGAAATCGAATTTCATAAAATCATATTAAACCAGTGTACTTATGTCTAAAATGTGTTTGTATGTGTGCGCTATATGAGCTCAGAACATGTTTTAAATAAGTTTTCAAATGTAAAGCGCTTTAGAGCCATTCAAGTTGATTAAGGCGCTATATGGCATACAATTGTATGTGTAGGCCAGAGTTTAATGTGATGTGATGTGGCATATATTCGTGTTGCTGGTACAAGTCCTGTTGGTAGCTTGGCGTAGAGTTGAGGTAGTACGGATCTGATCCACACGGTTCAGTGTCCACCGGAACCAACTCTCTCCCAGGTGTAAAACCAGTAAATAAAGATGATCCAGAACGGATATTGTGTCCTCTATTATAATATGGCTCATACGGAATATACTAGATTTGTTTATATTTTTGGATGATAAGTTTTAGGCAATAATGCTAATAATAATGACAGTGTTAATTATGTCAATAAAATTAGTAATTAATACTCCATCATCATCATCATGATGACCATCAAAAGAAGAGTCATAACAATGTTAGGATCAATAATAATATTAAAATAATAACAATGAAATAATGGAGAATGAATGGTATAAAATACTTGTATTGTTAAAAAATCAGAAAGATATCTGTATCATGTGTATTTGTTAAGCATGTTGGCCTTCCTGTTATATGTGATCATTGTAGTTAATAACTCTTAATCTACAGTCATATTCTCAGAACTAAACACGCAAACAGCCGTGCATCTTTATTGAACAGACGACGAATTGGCGTTTACAGAACATGACTCTGTATGCAATCACACACATATTGGGATGGATGGATGAATGGATGTTGTTTAACGACACATCGGCACAATTTAGGCCATTCAGTGTCCTAGAACGTTTGGAAATAAAACCGTTTTAACAAATCTTTATAAAAAGTTAAAAAGCCGGATTACTGGCATTGATAAAATGTTTGTATAAGCTAGGATGTAAATTGTTAAGTATAAATGGTAAATATACATTGGTGTATAGGTGTATAAACTTGTTAAAAAGATAAAATCAGATTCTTAATCGTCCAACAGGGTAAATAACATGTGAAATATAGAAGATAATGACTAGTTTTGACTAGAGGTAATTAAGTAGATTTCTGTTAAAAGAGAAGACCTGCTTCTATAGAGGAAATAAAAGGTAGGGTTATGACATTGACTAGATATTCTCACTTTAAATAATTTATATTAAAAAGAAAAAAACAGCTTCTCTTAGGAAGTTTAAAATTGTGTCCTGGATAATATTGTCCAGCAGCTCTTTCCGAGTCTCTGCTTGGTAGTAGTGTACTCTGATGTGGTGGTATTCCGAGCAATGAAGGAGGATGTGATCGACTGTCTGAGGCGTTCTTGGTAGGAGATACACTCTGGTGGATCTTCTCCAGCCAAGAGGTATCTATGGGTGAGGAAAGAATGCCCGATCCATAAACGGCAGAGCACAATTTCCTCACGACGCCTTTCCCGACAGGACCATACCGAATATCCTAATGCAGGCTGCACGGCATGCAATTTATTTTCAGATTGCAGTGACCAGAAATCTGACCACTGCTTTCATACGTATTGCTTTATGATAGGTCGGAAGTCAGTGAACGGTAATGGAATGTTGATCTTCCGACCTTTTAAAGCAGTTTTGGTAGCCTTATTAGCGAGTTCATTGCCACGAATACCGACATGGCTCGGTACCCAGCAGAATACTACATCTTGTTTTTAGTTTTAAAGGTGGAATGTAGTTCTAAAATACCTGAGGACAAGTGGATTTTCTATTTCTAGATTTTCTATGGCCTGTAGACAGGACAAAGAATCCACACATATAATGAATCTGTCCCCAGTAGAGCTAATACCATGATGGAATGCAAGCTAAATAGCTCTAAGTTCTGCTGTGTATATGGAGGCCACGTCAGGCAGACGTTCCATCACGCACTGCCTACCACAAACGACAGCGCATCCTACTCTATCGCCTTCTTTTGAACCATCAGTATAGATGAACTGATGGTCATCATATTTATTTTGTATGATGTGAAAGCGGCTCTGAAATTCCGATGGACAAACATCAGATTTCTTCCCCGCTCTCAGACCATACAAAATTGTTGGTTCCATCATATCCCAAATCGGGATATGAGGTAGGCGTATATTTTCTATTTGACATGGTTCAATCTCCAAGTCTTCTCTCAAAGACCGAATTCTGATTCCAAAAGTTGGGATAGTTCTCGGTCTGAGTAAGAAGTTATCTCGGAGTTTTGGGTTGAACACCATAACAAATGTAGGATTTGCCGGAGAACTACTTAATTGTAGTGCATATTGCAGAGACAGTCGTTCTCTCCGTCTGTAAAGAGATTCCTCATTAGATTCAACATAAAGACTCTCCACTGGGGAGGTCCTAAATGCCCCTGTGGCTATTCTCAAGGCCTAGTGGTGAATGGGGTCTAGTATTTTGATATATGATTTACGAGCCGATCCCCAAACAATCGACCCGTAATCAAGTTGAGATCTAATGACTGCTCTATACAGACGGAGGAGTGTTCCCCAGTCAAATCGTGAAACGATTTTTAATAGGCTTAGAGATTTACTACATTTAGCCATCATATAATTTATATGTGGAATGAAGGAGAGCTTGCTGTCGAATATTACCCCGAGGAATTTTGTTTGTTTTAAAACAGGAATGTCAACCCCATATAGTTTTAGAGTCGGGTCTGGATGAAATTTCTTTGTTGGCAGAAGTGCACACAGACTGTTTTGGACCTGGAGAGTTTGAAGCCATTCTAATCAGCCCAATTTTCTAATTTATTGAGGCACAACTGGGGAATTCTTTCAATGGAATTCATATGTTTTGACTGGTACCTTATCAGGAAATCATCTACGTATAACGAACAGTTAACACCATTCAGCAAGCATTTAACTATGTTATTTATTTTCATGCTGAATAGTGTTACTGATAAGATGCTTCCTTGTGGTACACCCTCTTGTTGGTGGTATGAATCAGAGAGGGTGTTACCAACACGGGCAGTAAAGTTTCTACCAGTCAAAAATCTGGAGAAAAAAAATTGGCATATTTACCAACCGCTCAAAAGTTTTACAAATACAACTTGTGAGAGCAATTGGACGGTAGTTACCAGGATCTGAGAGATTTTTTCCTGCTTTGGGGATTGGGATGATGGTGGCTTCTCTCCACTGGGAAGGGAAGTCGCCACCACTCCATATTTCATTGTATATATCGAGCAGGACTTCTAATGATTTCTCAGGCATTTGTTTTAAGATCTGGTAGTGAATATAATCAGGTCCAATGGCAGTATCATGGGCTTTCTTGAAAGAATCCAGTAATTCTCTTATTGATAATTTTTTATTATAAATTTCATCATTTGTTGATATGAAATTTATTGGATTCCGCTCCATGGTATTTTTTTCTCCTGAATTTGTCTGTGTAATTTTCTGCCGATGAGTTGTGTACAATTGTTTCTGCCAACGTATTCCCGATCTCTTTTATGTTGTAATTATGTTCCCATTTTTCTCTAATTGTTTTATTTGAGGGCCCTGAACTTTACCCGATATTTTCTTTATCGTTTTCCATATTGTATTTATGGGAGTTCTATTATTTAATTAGGAGACATATTCCCTCCAAGAATTTCGAATGTTTCTGCGAATGACCCGACGGGCCCTGGCATATTCTATTTTATAGTTTGTAAGATTGTCTTGGGAGGGATTTCTTTTAAAATGGTTCAAAGCTCTCTTTCTTTGTTTCAGAGCTTCCTCGCATTCTCCATTCCACCAGGGCTTGTGGAGTTTTCTTGGAACTGTAGAGGATTTTGGTATTGTTATTTCCGCTATGAAATGTATCACTGATGAAAGAGTTCACAGCGGTTTTCTTTGATAGTCTTGAAGGTATTTCTATTTATTTCTTGGCTACATTTCAATTTGAAGTTGTACCAGTCTGCTTTCTTAAAACTCCACTTTGGTATATTTAAAAGTGCTGCCTTGTTTTTATAATGCAGGAATGTCGGAAAATGGTCACTGCCACAGAGATCCTCATGTACAGACCATTCAAAATCAAGAAATAATGATGGGCTGCACAGGGATAAGTCTATAGCAGATGATGACCCGGTTGCTGGATGGATATATGTCTGTGTGTTATCATTCCACAAGCACAGCTCATTGTGTTCAGTGAACTTTTCTAATGTGTTGCCCTTATTATTATTTTGTGCATTCCCCGTATAGTGCTGTGGGCATTCATATCACCAATTAAAATGAAAGAGGAAGGAAGCTGGCTTATTAATTCATCCAGTTCATTTCCACCAAGTGGATAGCTTGGTGGAATATATATTAAACACAATGTCATGGTCTTGTGGAGTGACAACGTCACAGCAACTGCCTGCAGATTGGTATTTAAACTAATTTGTCTGTGGGGAATTTGTTTTATCATGATGGTGACTCCTCCGGAAGCTCTGGTGTCAATAGCTTCATAAAATATATGGTATGAGGAGTATTTCCTAAATTTAATTACGTTTGAACTTTTCATGTATGTTCATGTATGGGGTCATAATCCCGCATGAGCATTTTAATTTCATCTATATTTTTTTCTAAATCTTCTACAATTCCAATTTATTATATACTGGTACATTTTTTATTAATATTTTATTCCTCAATGGATCATCATGGCCTGGATTATCCAGGTCATCGTAGTCCATGGAGGACCCATCCAGAATATCCTCCAAGACGTTATATTTGTTTGGGGCGATAATGGGGTTTTTATCGGCCTTATTTTCTCTGTCAGACAGTGTCTTTTTCTTTGCTTTAGGGGAGTTGTTGGCTTAGATCCAACATGTGTTGGTTTAGTTTTGTTTGAACTTCTTTTCGTAGACACTGTCTGAGATGTTAGGGGCTCCATCACTGAGGAAGGTGATGGGGTATTCCCCCTTTTTGTTTGTAGCCTAGTTTTTGTGGCTGGTGTTACCTCTGACTGTGCTGCGTCAGCAACTGTCATGGTAGACACAGCCTTAGATACAGGGTGTTTCTGTCTTGGCATTTGGCTTGGCTGCAGGGCCCTGAGAGGCCAGGTCATGTCGGTCTGACAAGGAACACTACTTTTCGTAACCCCAACGACATCAGAGTATGACCTCGCTGAGGTAGGAGTGCTACCTCTCTGCTCTACGACTTTCCTAGCCTCTGGGAAGGAGATTCCCTGCGTTACTTTGATGGTCTGGATGTCTTTCTCCTTTTTCCACAAGGGACAGTCCCGGGAGAAAGATCCACGGTCTCCATCACAGTTAACGCAGTGCGGTTTCTGTTTACACTCCTTATCCTCGTGAGCTGTTGTACCACATTTGGCGCATGTAAGCTCTCGCTTACAGGCCATTCTGTGGTGTCCATATCTTTGCCCCTTGAAACATCTCAGAGGATTCGAAATATAAACATCAACTTTCACTCGAAGGAATCCTATTTTTACAGAAGTGGGTAGGACAGGGAGTCCAAACGTGAGGATAATGATGCCGGTATTAATTCGGCGTCCATCACGCTGTACTCTTATCTTCCTCACTTCCGTTATACCCTGTGATGACAAATTGTCCAATGTCTCCTCTTCGGAGGTGTCGGCGAGGTCCCTACATCGTATGATTCCTTTTTGGAGTTCATACTGCGATGTGGGACAACTTGTACTGGACAATTTGCCAGCATTTTGGAACGCAACAGATTTTCGGAATTTGCGAAAAACAGGACATTGCACCCTTATTGCAAAATATAGCATTTTTTGTCAAGTAATATCTTTATATAAGACATCTTTATTTGCAGGGCTTGATGTCTCTCTGACGCTATCCTAAAAGTATACAAATCAGACTATTATTCACGCTAACTGGCAACGCATATCAACGAATTCGTGGCTGGGGATATCTATAGCGGAAACGATTCGATGACAAACCCAGATCCTGTAAATGCGTGTCTGGTACACGTGCCTGTGTGACAGATGAACCGTCAACTGCACGTCTCGGGGAGAAACTTATAACTTACAGAGTTTGTGGAATTGACATAGCGATCAACTCCGATTCGAGGCAAAAACTGCAGAAATTTCTCTCTGGCCAGATCGATTTTGTTCCACAACTGGACTCTGCTGGTGATATTTTGTTGTTAATGATGATGGTGATGATGATGTTGTTGTTGTTGTTCATCAGTTAGTGTCGTTTAGAAATTAAGCTATTCTATTCTCTAATGTTCGGAATGGTCCACCTTCATCGTGACGGTGTAGCAATTTCCATCAAATGACCTCTCAATTGGATGGTGTAGACTAATACCAGTATATAGGTATTCCATCTTTTCCCATCAGACCGTAATTGTTAACTTTCGTGGATATCACAGAGATACAGACAGATTATATTATTACATATTGATAAATCACACTCCACTTGTGCCTTTTCTTAATGATTTATTATATTTATAATAAATCATTAAAATGACAGTTGTAAGTTGCGTCATACTCATTGTATATACAGGATATTTCTAATCTTAGACGCCCCCCCCCCATAGTATCATTGTCTATGTTCCCCAGCATTAACCCAAATATTGTACTCTATTAGAATTCTAATGTAGAAATATAGGGATTTTGGCGAACTGTGAAAAGCTTAACGAATAATCAACATTTGTTGACAATATGTGAAAAGGGATGAGGATACGAAGGCATGAGATGTTCACATCATAGCAAAGAGTTGACCACTTTAAACCATCACACCTATTCAATAACCGTAATGGTATTTTTACCGAAAAAAACATAACACTTACGGAACACGAACAGTGCTACACGGGCTTTGTCTAGCCGTTATACAGAACCCAGTATGTACAAGTACTTTGTACTCGAGTTACAGAACAACAATGAAACGGGACGAACTACCTCTATGAGTAAAATATGACGTTTACATGTTCGCTTCAATTGTTATCAAAAGCTATCTGATAAACCATATTTCATTTCATTATATGTAAATAAACAATAGGATGGTGTTTAATTGCCTAACACTTTTCAAAATCTAACCCCCCCCCCACAAAAACACACACACACATACACACACACACACAGCATATATATATATATATATATATATATATATATATATATATATATATATATATATATAATATATATATACATACGATAAAGTTGTTAATAATAATAAGTCAAAACTATAAATTCAAAGAGAGATACCATTTCGATGCCAGATTGAGAACCTTCGAGTTGCAATTCCAGATACGGAAATCTACGGTCTAAAGGCACAGAACGTGCTAGGTCCATCTTACTACTGTTACATACCAACCAGATTAGTTCTTGTAACCACGTGGTACCTGTAAGTAGAACAAGTTGGGTGTTGTTAAATAATAATATCTGTACGCGAGCAGCTAGATGTTTGAGTCAGTGAGTGGGTGAATGAGTGAGTTAGAGAGCCAGTCAGTCTCTCTTCATCACCAGCAATCGGAGTGAATTCCAATTTAATTAAAGGTATATATTAATGTCAGCATTATTTGGTCATCCTATCAGTGTGATCATCAAACAGTATATTTGTAATCAATGTATTCCTTATTTATCTTATTGTCCTGTGTGTATGCAAATATATTTTCTTGTTGACAAAACAGTTGATGCTATTATTATTATTATTATTATTATTATTATGTGTATGCGTAGGAAAATAAATTCGAATGCACTATTTAAGTAATCTGGGGCTGTGCCGTTTACAATATTATGGACTTGGTTTAGCTTCAGTTATTTGGTACACAACTATTTTTCCAAAATGAACCTCCATTTCGTATCCAATGACGCTACACGACATTTCCTTCATTATAAAACATTATTTATTTGGATGTTAGATAATGGGAATATTTTTGGAAATTTTGGTGTTGTTATTATTCTTTCCTGATCATCTTTATACACTTGGAAGCCTAGATGACTAAGATAATATGGGAGAGGGAACACCCTCCATACTTTAGTATGGATTGAAATTTAAGGCAAATCCTGGGAACCGAAATAGCCACGAAGATGCCTTGCTTTTGACACATTCTATCAGGAAATGCGTGGAAATCGATTTAAATAATATATATATATATATATATATATATATATATATATATATATATATATATATATATATATATATATATATATATATGATATAATTTACTAGTAATATATATTATGATTAAAAGTGTATCAAGAAGCCAACTTCTTACCCGTCTTTGGGTAGGTAGCTAGAAGAACCTCTCCTTCACTCATCTCGAATGATTCCAATCTGTCGATCGCTTCTTTCGCGACATTCCGTCCAAACACCATGCCATCTTTAGACCATCTGCCAGGCAATCTGTAGTCAGCCATTTTTATTGCAATATCGAAGATTATTTCGTTTTAGTATAGGACAATACATAGCTTGTCATTTAATGTCGAGTCATATCTAGATTAATCCATATTTATTTATGTGTGGGTTAGTAGTTCAAAATGTGGGCTGTTTGGCGGGTTCATTTTCGGAAACATGCGGGTTATCGTAGACAACAGACGATTATATACTACGATTATAGAAACTGGTGCTCGGTATTTCTGTTATTTGGGTCGATCTTAAATGCGGTCATGCACTAGAAACAGTCATATGAGTCATTTATTCATTTGCTTATCTATTAAAAAAGTTTACAGCATTGGACGCTTACAACCATCAAATATGGAACAACAACAAAACCGCCATCAACAAATTTATGCGATGTGGGCCTGATCTCAACTCAACTCAAACAAAAATGATCGAGCCCCTCATACAACATGTTTCTATTCGTAGTTTGATTAGTCACTCATTCTTCTTCAATGTTACAGCCATTATCATTAGAATAGTTATTTAAGCCGCGGCTAATATAACACATGTCTGCGAATGTTTCCAATACTCCGATACAGCCAACTTCGTGTTAGAATTTACGGGCACAGGTATGCGATGAATTCGATGATGACTGATGTTTTATGGGCACTTTTGTGCACATGGTAGGCAAAATGGGCCGAGCGACCTCCAAAAGTAATGAAGGGAAGTCAAAATTGAAACACCTTTCAGATATGCCCACGCCGAGATTCGAACTAAGGTGGTAATGACCTGTGATCCAACACGCTGTAGGGGATAACTACTATGGGTATATGCGATCAGTCGATAATTTTTTTGGATAGATACACAAGAGGCCTAAATAAGAAAGAATACATTTATTTAAAAAAACTGTAAGGATATTATAAAGCCAACCAAAAGTTATGAAGTAATCCTATTCGGATTACTAAATAGGTTTTCTATTAATACATCTCCAATACAACAACTTAAGCCCGGTTACATAATTTAGACCCCCTACTTATTACTTCAGTAAAGATGTATTTCCTTAAGTAGATCTCATCCGGAGCTGAAAAAACTTATATTTTCTAATGTTCCTATCAAAACAAACTATCTTAATTATAGATTATAAAGGCTAATAATTCTAGATACCTGTTTGAATAATAACAGGAACTAGTGAATTTTAGGATAAATATTGCAGCTAAATAAATATTTTAGACACATACACTTGGTTTTCACAAATAAAACTAGTTATGTTATTTGAGCTGAGTGAAATATTTGATAATGCTGTATAGTTATAATATGATAATATATATATATATATATATATATATATATATATATATATATATATATATGTGGTGTTTGTAGGTGCTTAATTTAAACACAATTCTATCAGATTTATTGGCATCACGAACTAAAACTTGTCTCCACGCCTTTATTATATGTGACATAAAGCACACACACACACAAACACGCTAGACGGACGTTTTGGCTATGGACGTTTTGGCCACGGACATCTCGGCTACGGCTATACATCCTTGGATGTTTTGGCCACGGTTGCCTCTTTATATGTACCCTAAAACCCACATTGTCCGTGCCAGATATCATATCTATTTCGATCCAGATGCCTTATTACACCAATGTAAGAAAGTTATGTCGTTATTACAACATGTTTGAGTCTATTAGCTTTGTTATGGTATGACACGACCTATTAATTCATACAATGCTGCTTGATGGATTTATACTCCTGGGGTCATTTGTTAATCCGGCAGGCATCTCCATGGGTATTAAGCTACGGACAGAGTTTTTTCCCATATTATGAGTAATTAGGTTACACTGATATAGTAAAATTTGTTAAATGTATAGCTATTATAATCCCGACGTGTCATTCGCAGTATCGGAGATCTGCCTGAAATCCGCTTTTCTCGACCATGGGTCAAATAGATCAAGTGGATAGGCGCTTTAATTTAGATCCCACCACACCTAACTGCATATATTTAGGAACACTAAATTAGGCGTGAATGAACGTTCACTTAGTGATGAACGGAAATGTATGAGGATTAGCTGTTAGGTTCGAGTAAATCATAGTATTTACTCAGGTTCGAGATGATATTTCGTTTTAGTCCAGTAATAATCCATTGTGCAGTATTGCTACTTTGTTTTTATTTTAGTTAAATCACTTCAGTGAGTCCATACTGAGTTAGTGTACATTCTCTTTGTTATGAACAAACTGTAATGTTTGTTAACACGCTGAGGGTATATAAAAGGCTTAAATTTTCACTTAAGTTAGAGAACTTCGACGCCAGACTAATCGGACGTGTACGATATATATGGTTCATATAGGTAGGTTTTATTCAGTTATTCGAACCCAGAATAAAGCTGAGGTCAGCATCTGAGGTGTCGAAATGTTTTCTATACAGGTTTCTTTTGGACCACAGAAATGTACTGTTGAATGTAAACTGTGATGGCAAAAAAAACACAAAATAATTCGGTTTGATTTACATGGTTTATTGCTAACGCATCAGATGTTGGGGTGACCTCCACGGAGGTTATGGCTAATACCGCGCATCTTGTCTGGAACTGATGATATTTTCCCCATCAACTCAATCTTGGCAGAGATGATGCAGCCGAGTCTGGAATTCACCATATATCTTCTTCGTCCTCTCGACAGGGCGAACGCCACGCTGGTCCTGAAACATTACACAATCAACACGAGAACACTCTCCCTGCAAACACTCTATCAACTTCCAAATAGTTGGATTGCTATGTTCCAGTAGTCTGGCAGACTTGAAGGAGTGTTAAGGAGTGCTCTTCATACCTGCGTTGCAGACACTAAGGATGACACGTAGGGATTATAATTCCTATACGTCCAACAATATTCCTATATTTTTCTAACCTAATTACTCCCAGTATGAGACAAAATTCTGCCCGCGGATTAATACCTAAAGAGATTCTTGCCGGAGTAAATAATGCCTCCAAGATTAGAAATCCATCAACCAGCATTGTATGAATTAATAGAAGATCATTTTACGCGACTGTATATATCAATAACAAACTTATAACCGTTATTGTTCCCGCAGAAGACTATCAATTCGATATCATTGTAAGGCAGCAGTGTATACAACCTTTTGTTTGGGGGGGGGGGAGGTCCATTGTGAGTGAGGATCAGTAAATTCTTTCCATTTCCAACTCTTGAACATCCAACATAGAGCTGACATCGTGGTCCCAACTAATGTCATATTCATAACACTCTTTTATCAGAATTGTTTATGAACACACACAGAAACAAGCAAACAAAAACACCTATTCGCTTTTATTTCTATAGGTATACAGTGCTATTTTTGTCGACACTGGGGTAACCCCTACCGTTGTCTCTTTTGTTTGTTGTCATCTGGTCTCATGAATAATGTGATCTAGTTTAGCTGTGGGTTTATTGACCAGACTCGTTTTAATGGCCTATTTTTGCGGACACACAGACAGATAGATAGATAGACAGATAGACAACCATACACACACATTCGCTTTTAATTGTATAGAGAATACATTGCAAAACTAAAAGTATGTATCTGTATGTCCGTGCTCTTTATGTTACATAGAATAAAGGGTGGAAACAAGTTTGCGTGATGCTTATAAATCTTATAGAATTGTGACCAAATGATCGCTACCTGAATAGGAAACAATATATATATATATATATATATATATATATATAGTACAACACCTATATTACAGTCACCATTGGGACCAATGATTTGTGGCTGTAATTGATGACTGGCCGCAATACAAGATAACCCAAATTTAGCTTCATTGAAAAGCTTGTTATTGAAATTTGAGCCATGCCGGAATAAACATTAGGTCTAGCACATATTATAATTAAATTTTATTTACGGAAACATAATAAAAATAACAATAATATTATGCAAGTACATCGCATTGTGATAGATGTGTACAAATTCGTAACATTATTGAACTATTTTTTCCATCACCTTTTTTCAACAGGTCTACTTTTTGTTTGAGTGAAAGTTCATTTCGGTGTTTTTGTAGCCATTTTCAAAGATGTAGTGTTTGTGATTGTATTGCATGTCCATTAAATTTCTAAAATTGTATGATTCCATTTCATAAATTGTGATAGCATTTATACAGAAAATGAGGGGGCAAGTTTATGTGTCTACGCATGTGATTAAACAATAGTCAATGAACACAAACAGTGTGGCATGGTGAGGCACACTGATAATCAAAAGCAACTCATCTAATTCAACAGTTTGGATGTTTTGCTATGTCTCTTCGAAACTAATTATCATCACGTGTGAATTGCTGCGGTCAGGTAAAATTGAGATTGACCGTTTTATATGGTGATTGGCCGTTATTGGGAGCCTCAATTGACATTTGGGAATTAAAGTGTTGGCCGTAATACGTATTAGAGGCGTGGCCGCTATTGGCAACATAATTAGCATTGCGTTAAATGGGCTGATATTTGGGACCATAAAATCTGGCCGCATTATAGGTACTGACCGTTGTTCATGTGTGGCCGCAACAAGGCATTGTACTGTATATATATATATATATATATATATAATATATATATATATATATATATATATATATTATGTATTTAATATTTTAAGTTGTGAGCACCACATGAAATCTGTTGATACCAAACAAGCAACAACAGATTTATACGACATTCTCTCACACTCGGGGGTATGATATATTATAAACTAGTTATATCTTAATCAAACCAATATTTATTTGTGATCAAAACATTTGTATCAGTTATTATATTTGAATGTGGGGTGAACTGATTGTTGAAATCAGGTTTGATAACAGTATTGGCCAGTTCCTCCGAAATATAAAGTAGAATCTTTATCCGCCGTGAAGAGCTCCAAAACAATTCCAAATCACTTCAAACGAAATGATCACGTGATGACTTCTTATTTCTCCACGTGAACGTACCAACTTGATCAGATTAGTGTTTTGGACTAGTTACTAGCCTGAAGGCAGAACACACACATGCGTGTGTTTGTGCGTGTGTGTGTGTGTGTGTGTGTGTGTGTATTTTAGCTGTGTATAATAAGGCACAGGCACAGAGAATCTTGAACCGTGAATTCAAACTCTGGACGTTTCTTCAGGGGACTGAATCCAGAGTGGCGACTTTTCTTGCTGAGACATGTGTAATGTCTCACCAGTCCCTGTCCAGTAATATAGATTACTTAAAAGTATAATATTATGTATGGAAATTTATAATTGTTATAATATACATATTTATGACATTTCATTAGAAATAAGGCTAACATTATTTATGAAGGCTTTAAATGACTAATTGGGGCCTCTAGTGGTGTTGATCCTTTAAAAGTAGGAACATAACAATTCAATTGGTGGAAACAAAGGAAAGAAATACAAGTTCAGTCTAATAAATATGAGTAAAGTCGGACAATAAAATGTATTTATTATCAATGTTATTACTCTGCCTTTGTACCACCCCCACATATATTCTATTGCTGTGTATCTAGTCATTATTAATATTTTATGCTGATATAGCTAACTCAACATCAGATACGTTACAATCTTATAACCCTTTTTTCAAAGTTGACTAGAAATTAACGAACGTTGAGGTAATAAAACCTAGTAATTTTTAATATTAAAATATAATTTTTTTTAGATTTTCCCTTCTTATTCAAAGACTTATTTAATACATTTTATTGAACATCCATCTTCCCGTTAATTGTAAGATTTAGCCTGTTATTTATATTAGTTAAGTTGATATTTAAATCCTGATTAATTGATTAGTTTCTTTCAAAATCAAATCATTTATGACGGCAGATAGTGTTTTATTTTAACTTAATTATTTCTTGTTAGTATTAATTGTTTCATTTTCAGACTTGACCTTGTTTCCGGGTTGTTCTGCTTAATGACCTTACACCTTTCAACTTGCCTTCCTGAAGATACTGGAATTACATTAGCTACATCTTGCTATAAGTAATATATTTAATTTTAATTAGTATTTTGTTGATAAGTGTAATTAGTTCTTCTACAGTACATTTTGTACTTCTGTTAAAATATTAATGGTGATAAGTTAATAAGATTAATCGTAAAAAGACTTCACTTCAGATAACTTGAAGTTTTAATTAAAATTACTTTTCCTATATATTAATAACTTAATAAGCTTAATAAATTTAAATCTTATTAATAAATTTAATTATTCATTTTAATAAATGAATAATTGAGTTCAACTCTATTATTTTAAATGTATTATAATTTAAAAAATTTCAAATAATTAACTTAAATTATATTCAATATTAAATTTTAAATTATATATTAAATTAAATTGATAAATAATTGAATAATTAATTTATTTGCTAGGTATTCAAAAATTTATATCGTCAAATAAGTAAAACTGTATTAAACTATTCCATGCATAGATCAGAATATTGAATGGTGTATTGTGAATGTATGTATACTACATAATACCATAATTTCTACGCTACATTACATAATACTAAAATATTTTTAAAACTATCAGTTCTGTATCTGAATATTGCACGATTTCTTGTTGCACCAAATACGTATTCCACTCGTGTATTGTAAGTCTGTGCATCGTAAATATATTGTACATGTATATTATTGTGAGGATTAAAGGACAGAATATTAATTCACAACCATGGAAGAGCAACTTAACAAAACTATTCAAGAACTCGCACAAAAACTCAAAGCTGCAAAACTCAAGATCACCAAACAAGAAGAGGAAGCGAAATCGTATTCTACTACTACAGTGATATACCAGACGAAGTCTGAAACATCTTTACGGAAAAATCAGAGAAGGCGATGATATTGATGATTGGCTTGAAACTATAAGGAGTTACATCAGCCTATTAAAGAAAGAGTCCGAAAAAGTTGATATGATTATGAACTTTGTGGATCACTCACCTTATACTGAAGTTCGTTTTCGGATTGACAGGTCCAAAGCAACCTCATCTGAAGTTTTAGATATTTTTAAGAAGGTGTATGGTGAGAAAGATACGTAGACACAAATGCAGCAAAACCTTTCTCAAGACAACAGAAATTTGGCGAGTCTCTTGATGATTACTCCTAGTCTCTGATCCAGATGATCCTGAATATGGAGAAGCTTAACCCATCACTACTTAGGGAAGCAGATGTAACGCTGAAAGAAAAATTTGCAGAAGGTGTTCTTGATGTCTCGCTCAGACGCGAACTGAAATGTTTGAATAAGGAGAGACCTAATATGGAGTTTTATCAACTTCGTAATGAAGCTGATGAATGGATCAAAGACGCATGCAGAATCGAAAAAGAGCACGTGACACAGGAAGCTGTAAGTACTGCGAGCGCAGCAGAATCTGCAAAGCTTGATAACATTATGTAGTTCATGCAGATGTAACAGAAACAGCTACAAAGCATTGAAGAAACAGGCGTACCACGATGAAAGAGATTATCGGGATTCCTACCGAGTAAGGTACCGTGGAAACTACAGAGGAAATCGTCAAGGATATCATAGAGGGAACATCCATGTTAGGAACAGAGGTGAAGTCCAAAACAACTACCACAGGATTAGCAGTACTGAACAAAATGGCTATCCAGGAGGACACAGAAACGAGCCTAAAGTTAGCAATCCGGGTAATCAAAGTGAGGACCGTCAACAAGTTCAACAATATCAGGATCCAATTATTTGCAATTATTGCAAGGAAACAAATCATCTTGAACGTATTTGTTTCAAAAAGAGACGTGACTGTCGTCAAAATTACTCGTATTTAACAAACTACAGTCACTCGACATAGAGGAGTCCACGTCGAGTGGATCAGTAAAGGACTCGAAACATGTTAATCTTATTAAAGAAAATATTATGTATTCCGAGCGCAAGAAGTTAATTGGAGAGTGTCCAGAAATTGATGCCATGTTTGGAGATGTTCCAGTCCGATGTTTAATCGATTCTGGATCTCAAGTGACGACTACAATGTTCACTTCAAGGACAATGTTAGCACATGGATTAGTTTGAACGGATTGCATGGACTCACAATACCAACAGTGGGTATATTTAGAACATCTGTGACAATACAAGCCAATGAGTTTCCGGATATTTATGTCATTGTCGTGCAAGATCCTGTCAGTATTGCAGTGCAGAAACGCAAATTAGCAGTTCCAGGCATAATATGATGCAATTTAATTAATCAAGCCTCTCAACTACAGAACAAGTGTTTACTAGCCCAACAACCTTCTCAAGACTGATGGGCAAGTGTTTTAGTGATCTATATGGCAAAGGACTCATTGTATATCTGGATGACATGCTCATGTACAGCAAAACAATCACAGAAATGATTACACAGTTGGATACCATATTTAAGAGATTACGGCAATTTGGACTCAAGTTGAAACCAGAAAGACTGGGGAAACATGGGAAATCAATGAGAAGCTACAGCTTTATGAAGTTGGAATTCCTTGGCCTACACTGGGCTGTTACCCAAACATTTAGAGAATAACTTTATGGTTCAAAGTTCAAAATCCTGACCGATAACCATCCACTTAGGAGAATTATGAAATCCAAACAGCGGCCGATCTTAGCAAGTTAGCAGATCTCTCCGACTTCAATTTTGAGATTGAATATCGTCCGGATCGCTCTAATGCTGCTGCTGATGCAGTAAGTCGAAATCCGGTAGTTACTGACATTTATCCAGAAGGTAGATAACACAATTGAAATGCCATAGATCTTGATATCGTCCATAGCAAAGTCTCAAGAAACTGACGAACTACTTGCTGTTGTGCAAGAAATGAAAATCAACATTGTTCCAGAAATACCAAACACTGATAATACATTTCTTGTCGCAAAAACATGTACCAAATTCACGTCATTGCAAAGCTGAACCATTACCAGTTAGGAAACTTGTTTCCAAATTCAACCAGTTGACGTTGGATGATGGTATATTATATCGCACATTATACTTGAATGGAGAAATTAAGAAAGTGTTAGTGTTATCATTGTATCTGAGAAGTGTTGTATTGCGACAGTTACATGACTTCCTTGGACATCAAGGTGTAGAAAGGACAACAGAGTTGATACGATCCAGATTTTACTGGCCAACACTCACAAGTGATGTGGCGGAACACTGCAGAAAAGGAAAACGATGCCGAGTTGCTAAGGAACCAACTCCAAAAACTAAACCATACATGTCACACGTGAAAAGCTGTTAGGCCACTACAGATTGTAGCTCTGGACTTCACTCTACTTGAGAAATCCACCTCTGGCATAGGAAATGTATTGGTGATAACAGATGTCTTTACAAAGTATACTATTGCAGTGCCCACTAGAGACCAGACGGCTAAAACAGTTAGTTGTGTGTTTGGTTAGAGAATGGATCCAGAAACTCGGATTTCCCGAAAGATTACACAGTGATCAAGGTAAATCTTTTGAAAACAACATCAAAATGTATCAAATCAGGAAATCGAAGATCAGCCCCTTCACCCGGAAGGGAATTCTCAGGCTGAAAGATTTAACAGAACTATGCACAATTTATTGCGAACGCTCACAGCTGAGCAAAAACTGAAATGGCCTGAACATTTACAGGAAGTTGTGTTTGCGTTTAATTGCACACCACATTCTAGCACTGGTTATACACCATATTTTCCATTTTCGGACGTGAGGCTAGACTACCAATAGATCATTTACTATCATACCAGCCCAACCTTGTGACAAACACATATGGATGGGCTGAATTACATCACCAGCGGATGAAAGATGCAGTGACAAGGGTTAACAATAGATTAAATAAGAAAAGACTGCACGACCATCAACCCTGCCAGTAGGTACTTCTAATGTCACAAGTCCCAAATGAGACAAGTACTCAAAGACAAGAACAATGGATTTTCCATGTGCCACAGCGTAGAAGTTCTAGAACGACTTTTCACTTGCCTACATCTGCAATAACACCGCAGACTACGGTTAGTTCTCATGTTAAGTATACACATTATTCTGATGCTATTTGTCGGCTTGGAAAATCTCTTCAAGAAATCTACGATAAGAAGACATAAGGCTCATATTTTATTGTTGTATTATATGTATTATATTGTAATTTGTTTTAAAAGTGTGAATGATTCTGATCTAAGTAGGTTGGTTATATCCTGAGGACAGGAATCCACCGCTGCCACCATATATAAGCTGGTGGTGTAAATAATATAACCTAATTTAAATAAACAATACAATACATCAGTAATATTCCATCGGTCACAAAACCTGCAGCGTATTCTCGCCAATATAATCACATTGTTCGGGGAATGGCGCCGATGTCGGCTTCCGTTGGATCATAAGACCTTTGTTTGTTGAGCAAGGCAGATTGTTTAAATGAAGTTTTACCAGAAGCACAATCATAACGGAAAATTTAATATATATATATATATATATATATATATATATATATATATATATATATATATATATATATATATTGGTAAGTTTAACTATTCACAACTATATACATTAATAGAGCTAGACTTTATTATATTACAGCAATAAACCTAACTTCGTATAACATGTAAACTTGATAATTAAACATAGCATCATATCTAATATCTATGTTTATGATCGTGATCAATGGTAACATGGAACGTATTCCATTATTGTTCGATGTCATCAAGGTCCTCGTCTGATGTGCCTGTCATGGCACAAAACTCTCCACCTAAGACAGCACTGAAAGGAAAACATTGAACCATGAAACAAAGTATATTTAATTATTTATTTATTTATCCAATATTATTGGCATTAGTAATTAGCAAGTTAACGCTAGAATTTAAATAGAATACAAGTTTATTAAAAACTAGAATCAATTTGATGTACTTTACCTATAATGATGTCCCTGTTTGTCCAAGATTAGTGTTATTACTAGTTATCAACATATAACGCTAGAATTTAAATAGAACAGAATACCGGTAATAACGTAATAACATATTATTAATAACATATTGGCAGCTTTAAAAATTTGTTTACCTTTAGCAGCCCTGAAGTCCAGTTTGTTTGCCGGGTTGAGCATGGACATTGGCTTCAAGATCTCGTTATCAAACGGACACCTCTACGGGAATTTTGAGATCAGGGCCACATATCCAGCACGTACTCTCCTGAAACATTAACTTTGGTGTCAGCTAGTCAACACAGAAAATACTCTCCTGAAACATTAACTCAAGGCTATATCCATCATGCAGGCCTACTCTGCTGAAATATACATGGTTAATGAACTTGAAAATCTCTGCATGAATTTCCAGGAACAGAGGTATTCATATAAAATTACTTGCTCCTGAAATGTATATGAGCTAGGAGGTAATATATTCACACAAAGCTCTACGGGTATTTTGTTTTTAATTACTTACTGGTAAAATCGCGTGGCTATCTGTGGATCGTCATCTTCTGCGAGAGAGTTCAGATATCTCATCACCTGCACTCCCATAGTCAAGTCGTCGTCCGGTTTCTGGTTTGCAACCTCCTTGAGATTGATCACTGTGACATCTCTGGCAGCAGTGATGACTTCTGTTTTCACGAACTTGACCATGTAGGAGTATGCCTTGAGGGCAGAGCACTGGTCCAGTGTGCGCCTGACACATTTCGGCAATGACAGTCACCGGATCATGACGTGCTTCAGCATCTCATCCATGCTGACCGCGGCAAACCGTACGTGTTGATTATCTGCAAGTTGGTGTTCGATCCATAATAGTTGCTGTTGAATGGTAAAAGTCGTGTTTGCGGAGGAACACGGGAAGCTCCGCAAACATCACTGATAGACTAGGCAGAATTTGCGAAAATGTGCATATTTAAAGTGCTGAAACATATTGTGTTAATTTATGACATACAAGCTTTTATGGATATTGAAGGGTGCTAAACTCAAATCACTGTACGCCCAGCTAAAATCTATGTATTTATATACATATCATTTTGACTAAACAAGGTAGAAACTTTAGTGAAATATGCGTTTGTAGGTTTTCATATATGCGGAATACAATGCCATATTCAGTTTTGAGAGCAAATGTCAAACAACTGCTTGAATCTCATATTCATTGCAAAAAATTGTCGTTTTGATCCATAGTTATATAGTCCCATCAAAATTCAGCATTCGGGTCATCAACTTCAAGAGCTGCAGTGAACTCTTTCTTGCTGAAATATGGTGGTAGTCAGTTTGTCGACCATCTGTGCAATGTGATCGGTGTCTATGGATGTGCAGACTTCTGATAGTTCGGCGGTCAGTGTAACATCAACCCCATCCAGGTACGTATAGAACCACGAAAGAAGTAGTTGCCAAAGAGTCTGTAGGGTACGTTTGTGCGTCCTGGTGGCTCGTGCATACCCTTTCCTGCCATGACAATCATTGGCTCTCAAAAGACCACACCATTCCCATAACAACTCAGGCCTGACTCACCTATGTGTCGCCCTATTACACCCACAAAATTCATGGCAATGTTAAGTCACCCAAGGCAAGGTATAAGTATGTCCTTGTACTCTTGTACCGACCACTTCAGTTCATATAAAGTATCTCGTCCACAGTCAGAATGACATGCTGCTATTCATCGATTTGGCCACATTGAACACTCGTTGTCGACTGTGTTCAACGTATCGAGTTCAGATGCAGGAGTCTGTATGATAGGTAGGTACTCTGCTGTAGTTGTATACGGGTTCAGTGTGCTGAGGGACATTCCTCAGTTAAACGTGTGAAACAATCAGCTAGCGATCATACTGTTGCCAAGCAGCCACTTCAGTGGCATGGAATGTTCCATTTCCGTCCAGAGTGTACTCACTAATGTTGACATTGTCCGTCGAGAAATGAACAAAGCGACCCTTTACTAGATTTTGGTGAACAACAGCACCGTCGTCATCTATGGTGTCTAATGTCGTCTTGGCCAGTGCAGTGTCAAGTGCGATTACTTCACCGTAACTCATGACATGACCTGCCTTGTAAAACATGTTCACCAGCTCTTTGGAACGTGTAGTTTGGTGAAGGGTATTGACCAATCCTATGTGCTTCGGAGTGAGGAACTTGTCTCCATTGGCTGTGTACATACGATCCTGAGCAATGCTTATAATTCTAAGCCGTCGTCTGGCTCCGTTATTATCATCGCCCAGTTCATCAACCCCCAGTAGAGGTTGGCCACTTAGTAATAAAGTCAGAAATATGTACAGACTATCAGTTATGCTGTCTATTGCTCTGTCTTCACTGATGTCATGTTTGTATGCGGGAATGAGTCTGTTAATATCGGTAGTGTCGTCTTTCGTCATTGCTGATACTGGTATATGGCGGAATTGTTATTGAACCAATACAGTATGAGGTTCATTTCGAGGCAGCCTTCAAGCCATTCAGCTAATCTGTCCTTAAAAGTGTTCATCCGAACCAGAAATGAAGATGGTATAGCTATCTGAACATCACTAGCTATTCTGCAGCACCTGTCCCACATATTTACGATATCCGGGATATCAGCTTACTCTGCTGATTGTACAAGTTCTTGGCAAAGCCACGCTAAAATATTATCCTTGGTCTGGTATGACATACGTGTATTTGTAATGTTTTTGTCCTATGTTTGAACCGGATCATGCAACTCAGGTGATATGTTCGATCTACAGCTGTAAGATCTTTTACACAAGGTACTTGAACTCAAGAATTGTTCATACTTTGCTGCTTCCAATATTCTGCTGCTAACCTTCATTTCTTGTATGAGATGAAACGCTTCTTTCTGGTCTTCTTTGACAAAAGACACACTGCTTCCAATCTATCTTTGGTGTTTTGCTCCGTAGACTAACATTTTGCAGATGGGCATTTGGTATGGATGCAGACGAACAGTCATTTCTTTCAATCCAGCCTTCCTTAATTTTTCAACTTTATATTTAATCATGTAACTAGATCGGGAGTCCTTATGCCATTTGAACGGTTCAGGTGAGACTGCTCGAAATATTTTCAGTAAGTCGATCGGGTGCATCTCGAAAATTGTCATTCTGTAATTTTGACAGGAGTTGTCGAATAATATCAACTGACTGGAGACCAACACAGCTAAATGCCATGAGATTTTGCTTATTGTGTTTCTGACATATTAGGCATAACTGTGGCTCCAGTCTTTATCGAGTACGGTTTATGCCTTCGGCCATGTTTTCAGTCATCGGTAGATCAATTCAGACTTGCAGTAAATAAAAACAGAGAGTTGATTATACCATTGTTAGTAATTACAATGACATACCATTACAACATATTGGACATATTTGCAATGAAAATAAACAGAAAAGTGATAAATTAGTTCAGGACACCTAGGATCAACCTGCTTGTGGACAAAAACGACACCTTTTGCAATAAATATGAGTTTCAAGCAGTTTCTTGGCATTTGATTTCAAAACTGAATATGGCATTGGATTCCCCATATATGAAAACATACAAAAGCACATTTTATAAATGTTTCTACATTGCTTAGTCGAAATGATATATACATAAATACATTTGAGCCAGGCGGTAGCTGCTATCTTGGATTTCTCAATGTTGAGGCATTATCCGCCAGTTTTGAACTGGGCATACAGCAGATTTGAGTTTAGCACCCCTCAATACCCCTAAAAGCGTGTCTGCCATAAATTTACACTATTTGACTTCCCTTCATATTTTTCCACCGTCACAAGACACCATATAGTCGAATGTGAACAGTAATACCTTTCTAAAATTTACCAGAGTCAACGATGTCGCAACTATTACAGTACACCGAGAGATTCTGTTGAAGGATGAACTTAGGGTGGCCAGACGTCCGGCTTTGTACCGGACTGTACGGCTTTTGAGTCGGTCATCCTCCATCCGGCGCCAGCTTAAGCCGGACCTGTTTTTATCTTCACATATTGTAACAGGACCCTATAATTTCTCAGTAGAACATTCAGCCATGTACAGGAAACTTTTAGCAAACAGAAAATTTCTGGAGATGGCAAGTAAAGGACAGAATGCAAGAAATAAACAGTTCATGACAGGCTATCTTTGTATTTTTGAAATAAGGACACTTTTAGAACATCTGCTTCAATTGGGTTAAAATACATATTGATATTCATTTATTTTACTTCTGTGTAATAATAAAAGGTGTTTCTAAATGCACTATGTGTATGTGTGCGCTGCTGTGTCCGGCTGTGTGCGTGTATGTGTGGTAGCCTATGACTCACTTTGGGAACACCATGTCCGCCTTTTTATAAAATGAAAAATGGCCACCCTAGATGGACTTCTAACGATGCTGATATTGGATGACTATTTTGGGGTAAGATCAGTGGCTGGACACAGCAAATATCTTGGCGAACATCCACAAATTTTGCCGCCACAAAAGACATTTCATTTACACCTCCATCAGGTACCACTGACAATGTTGACGACGGAGCCTCATCGATGCTTCCAAAAGTCGGATCAACGAATCACGCAACTTCAATCGATCATTCATCGACGGAATAATCAACTCTTCCTTTTCTATTAGGTGCCATCCGAACGCACAGCCCTAGCCTATACTATAGGAAACGTTCCTAGCTTGATGACTCTCAGCCTCAGTAGATGTGGTCGTCATGAGGCAAAACACTATAGCTAATGACATTCACTACCGAGCTGCAACACGGTGTTTGCTCAAGTGACGTTCCGTAGTCGTAGTGACAAGATGGAAAGCATGTCAAATAAAGCTGAAGTTGCTGTAATTCTTGTAAGTTAGGTCAGTTTCTGTATTATATAATACAATAATGTATTTGCGAAAACGTGTGACTAATTCTAACCCGCCTTAAAAATTGCTATACAAATTATGCAATTGCTATTCAATTTCCTAATTGATTAGCAATTGTTGTTAATCATTTTTTTTTAAACAAAATGTTCCCCGCTCTGATATTACAAGTTCGTCGTTAGCAATACGAGAACATGGCATTGGAATGTGTGTTTGTTATCTGATTAATTTATCCCCATTTTATACAAATATCCCAAGCAATGTTAAGTCGGAAAAGAATAATTATACCAATAAAAAAACTTTCAGAGTTATGTCTGTCCTATCACACACACACACACACACACACATTGTAACAATATCCATGGTGAATAATTTTATTTTTAGAACTCTTTCTGTGTTACATAACCTGTAAACATACTGTGTTATACATTTCAGGTTAAATGTGCCATTTAATTATTTATATGCTGTAATATTGTAGTAAATTATACTTTAAATTGGTCATATAAAACTGTATATATTAGAGATGCCGTTATCTCTGTAAACCTCACCTTCAATGGCTTTTTATTTTGTACACCAAATACTTTCACAGAATTAGCCTTAATTCGAAATGACACACGTCCAAAAGTTAATGTAAATATTTTGAACAGTTTAAAAGCTTCTTTCTTCCTGCTTTGAGCTGAGGCAGGTTTTCTGTAGTTGAATTTCTGATATTTTGTAAAATGCACCATGCCAGTTGCTAACATTGAAACATGTGCTCCTCAATGGGGGGGGGGTTGACATAGCCAAATGGTATCAGCAACTTCATTATACACCGAAATATTTAATACAAGAAGGTAAATAGTGATTCTTACTATACTGCAGCTATTTAGTAGGTAGTTTTCATACTATTTTTGTAACATTCCATTACATAATATTATGCATTTTTGTATGTAAATTACTGTTTACTGGATTGAAAAGAAAAAAAACTAGATAATCAACAAAAAGCTTTAACAGATTCAAGGTCCTCTTTCAGATTGCTGTCTACATTTTATCAAAATATTTTTCAAAGCCCATTCCAGAATGAAGCTGGCTCAAGTAATATGGGATTAATAAACTGCATAAATAATTGTTTTAAACAAAATCTGAACTGAACAGAATAAAATTTTATTTTGATTACGCTGCTGCCATTTATTTGATTTGTGGTTGAATGTATGGTAAATTAACTCAGAATTAATACACTTACATGTTTTTCTGTTAATAACATTCAACTTCTTTTGAACTAAATTCAGGTTTAGATGATTTCAGAATTTAAAAGTAACGGATTGCGATGCGATTGATAACATATGTGTAATAGCTAATGACGACATGCTTAATTAATTAATTATTAGCAAATAGGTGTCGGTTAATGTTGTTTACTGGCATCAAACTCTCTTATGATATCTATGTGTAACTGTGCTAGTATACACACCTAGTTTTTATGCTATATTACACGAAACAGTGATTTCTCATTTCTAATATACACCGATAGACATGCAGCGTGTTTTTCTGTACGACAAACAGACAGACTGGTAGATTACCTTTAAAAGAAAATTTAAATCATACCTGATTTATTGATCATCCAACAAACAAACAGCCAATGAGCCAACCCAAAAACCAATTCATAGACAGAGAGAATGATGGAGTTACACAACAATAGACGATTCCGAATACACAACTAAAAACAATAAACACTTAATGTGTGTGGTTAAGCGCTCATTTCCTTTTGCCTCGTTTCTTCTTCCCACCGGATGATGCCGGTTGCTGTGATCCAGCAGACTGTGCTGCCCCCTGTCCACTGGTTTGTCTATTTTTCAGCTTAGCAATATTGACGCCTAGATACTCAAACACCGAGGTTCCTGAAACCAGAATGAATAGACACCATCAGAATGCTTTTATTTATCTGAAGAAATATACACGTATATTTACATTAAGCCGAATCTCTGTCTAAACATCAGACGGGATGACAAAATCCACATTTTACTGAACATCTTAACAGATTTTGTTAGTGTATTGACTTAATAATAGGGTGGCGCATTAGAAAGCAAGAGTTTCTTGGTTTTAGGCCATAAACCACCAAATGACCTTCCAATCACTCATTAGCTAACTCAGGCTTAACAACAAAGATGAAATGCAATAGGCAATGTTATTGGAGCGTGGGAAGAGCTGGTATACTCCCCAGATGTTGAAGGTTGTGGAAGATTGCACCGATTCTATACATTTGTTAAATCAACAACAGTATATTCGATGTAATATTACTCAGTTCTCAAGATCACAGTATTTAGTGGCAATTAAATCTTGTTTAGTCAAATATAAAAGAAAATAATGGATATGCTATTCTGTAAATGAGTTAGAATTTAATAAAAGTGGTGTGAGGGGGTGGTAGAATCAGGTCTATCAGTATGGTTAAGCTTCTGCTTGTTTACACCAACATATGAACCTGTGTATGATACTAAAGATGTGCTTGCTGCGTATAAACTCTTACTTTCTGCATAAAGTCTTCTTCCCTAAGATCTGGACTAATGCTGAAATCGTTTTCATGGCCTACTACTTACTTGTTGGAAACTGTTCCATCAATGGAGTCCCATCATCGTTCTTTAACTTTATTCGTATGCGACCTCGAAACTTCAAATCCTTGGGGTCTCGTTCTCGGGGATGGACTTTATTCTGAAACAGAAGGGTACCATTAAACATTTTTGCTTTATTGGTGCATACTCGAATAAATGTGTACCACTCAATTACAATATCAAGCACTCCCTTGGGCTCTATATAACATTTCAAAATAAAAGTTGATGAAAAAACACTCAAAACAAATTGTTTCAGCTAATTTCAGAAGAAATATAAAACAGATATAATATTTCAGTAATATTGTCTCATCACTTAACAGGTCCACACTAAATATATTGTACTCATCGGGTCATGTCTTATTTATCCACACCATTGTGTTCCCACTGTTTGTATATGATAAATATGAAAAGGATTAAAATAATTTGACCATATTGATTAGTGAAAACAGGATAGTGTTGACACAGAGATATGTCAAAAACACCATACGAGCATATCATATAGTTTTATTACTCAGTATTTTACAAGTATGTAAAAATTTACAAGCTGAAAGTTTCTTCATATAATGCTAATGTACTGTCTGCTTTAAGCTTTCGACTTCTACTGTAAACAAACTTTTCTTAGATTTCATGCAGAGTAATTAGATTTATTATAAAGCTTATTTCAGTCTACTTTATTGCTTTAAAGTAATCTACGATAAAATCTGATTTCTTAAATGCCTGCCATAACAGGCAGCACATCATAAAAGTTTACTGCCAGTGGACATCGTGAAAACTAGAATCCACAACAAAATAACATCTCTTTTTAAGGATAAGCCAAGATATGTATAGACAGTCTATAACTACAGTATAAGGGAGGGTTTTTGCTGTACTGCAATGCTGTCTTCTCACCTCAACTCCAATGGTCAAGCCTGCATGAACCAGAGCATCCCTAATTTCACTGTACGTCGGATTGTCAACACACTGGAAAGGCCAAGAAAAGAAATATCGGATATCTTCCTGTTAATTCTATCTCTCTCATTCATGCATTTACAATAATTATCCAACAGATATTATACCAATGGAGTTTATATTTTTAATTTTTATGAATTGTTTGTCATCAAAGCATTACATTAGTACACGTTTCAGTGGTCTGACTGTAACTAGCCTAGTGTGAAGCAAATATCAACAAAGGCTTTACTCGCATACTAAAAAAAGGACAATCATTTATATTATTATAAATTACAAGCTTTCACTCTTAACAAATTTACTTACCAGGTCTTTTTTTAATCGTCTCCCTTGTGCCACAGTTCTTTTGCTGTTTATGTACACTGGATATACACAGATCCATCTGTGTATAGTAAACAAAAACAAACATTAATCGGTATGGAAGTTACTGAGCGTTCAAGGCCCAAAACTCTACTTGCAAAGCAGTGGGTTATAATCTTTCCCATTTCTGTCTCTATACTGGAGAAATACATTATTTCATGGAACATATGAGAGAAAGCAGAAATTGTGGTTTACCAATACAAATAATACAACATTTTACTATGCTATAAATAAATACACAATAAAAAGAACTCCTTTTCTACAAGTTAAAAATTTACTGACAGCAGATATATAATTCAGTACATTATTCAAAATAGATATAAGGTCAATTTCACACTACAAATTGAAAAAAAAAATCCAATTCATGAATGCTGATTTCTAGTTAATAAAAGTATTTTTCCCTGATAATAAAATTTCAATTAAGATCTGTCACAAATTCCATGATTTTTACCAGTTTTTTACAATCCTGGAAAATGGTTCAAGCACCAGTTAGTCATATAATTCACAATTAACAACATACAGCACCAAAAACTCTTGGAACATTATAGTAGGTACTCCAAAGTGATTTTCTGTTTGGGAAATACAAGCTTATGGCCTAACTATAAATGTAGATATTTGTATCCTGATTACAGTGATATAATATTTGAAGTTGTCTGTCAAATAGTTCTAAAGTTATGAATTTTTAATATTTAATTTTTTTGGTGCCATTTGCGGACCATTACCATTTTCAACGAATCCCAATTTTTGAGGTACCATCCTGAAGTGAGATTGTCTCCGACAAAGCTTATTTCAAAATATGTTGTACTGAATATTGCAAGCTCTGAAAAGTACATTCACAATGATATGTGAAGGCAAACTTGGTAAAATCATTCATTTGCGCTAAATCATTCACGTGGTCAAAAATCTATATGGTAAAGTTCATTTAGAAGGATAAATCAGAAAATCTGAAATAATAATTCTTTGTGTTGAATGTTTGGTGCCAGTCAGTGATAACGCTCAAGTCATTTGTGTTTTCAAATTTATTCTTTTAACTTTTTATAACGAACACCTCCCTTTTTATGATCAGAGCAGCAGCATGGTATCAATTGTTTAATGTTGGCTGTCCACAACCACTTCACGTGTTCATGTTAACTGCTCTGTCAGTCTCCTATTCTAATAGACGTTCCCTTTTGAGCCCAAATTTCATAAGTGATGGAGACACAAAGTCAAGGTCAACATGGTTTTGCAGAAAATACTTGAGATCTGCATGCTCTATGACTAGGTTCTTTATGTTATTTAGTTCTCAGCACTCCGCCAAGATGAGAAGATGGATAGCTCATGCAAGGAAAGTCTTTCAAGCCATGCTGTAACCTGAAACAGAAAGGGAAAATATACAGTGGGTTGATGCTGAATGTGTGTATGTATATATGTATAAATAACTCCACATTAGTAGTAATATAATGATATGGAACTAAGCTAACAAAATTAGAATACATGAAGTTGGACCACTTTAAAATCAATTGAAGTATGTGAAGTCTGTCTGCAGCAATTTATGATTAATGATAAGACGAGAAAAAAGGAGAGAACACGATAAAATGTTAACAAAGAAAACATTTAATATTTTACTTACATCTTTGTATGTTGTTCTGCCTTCATTTTTGAGAACTTCAAACTGCAGAAGATGGTTAGTAAGGAGCACTGTTGCTGTATCAGGGGGGCCTTCCTTTGCCATTGGGCAGAAGTCTTCTTCATGGCATCATGGGTTTCATCAGCTGAAAAATTGATAAAGATCTTAATATTAAGCTGTAAATATTTCACAAATTTTCATTTACTGTCTGACTCTGAGTGCTCTATCATGCTATTGTTTATGATATATGTACTAATTTAGAATCAGATCTTAATCAATCATGGTAGTCTGTGTTTCTTCCATGATTGATTATGGTTTTTTTATAAATTTTGACAGCCAATTAAGACTGGTATTACTAACAGACAAACGCAATATATTCCGTACATTCGGTGTCATGTTTTGAACCAAGTCTAACAAGACCAGAACAACAGTTGAAAAAATCAAGTCACATGACCGTATTTTTTTTTTGCTTTTTGGGGCAATAGAATTAAATCAATAAACTGTTCAAAATCTTCACATTTTATATGCAGAAGGCCTCCTACACACAATTTGTTTGGCCGAGAAGTCATGTGACAGGCACCAATGTCATTTCAATCCAGATTTAATCACTTAATTTGTATTTTTATGCAGTTAAATCAACACCGTATGAAAAGAATGATAATATACTCACCAATAAGATCCTTTAAACAGAATTCGGGAGCTTCTCGATGTGGAAAATCAACTTGATAATTTGCTTTCTAACTTGGCAATGAATCACTTTTGGTGGCCATGACTGACCGATTGGTTTGGTGGAAAACTTGTTTTGTTTACATCTCTCTCAGGCAGAGTGTTAAGTGCAGTAGTTGCTTTAAGCTCCAATTCCACTCTTTATTAAAAGATGAAATACTGCTCCTTCAAGTGATTTATTTTTGAAAAAGTTCTGTTGCAGGAAAATAGTCAAGAATCGTCACAGAAATTTTTCATCACGTTTTTATACCACTTTCAGAAAGCCGATATTCATATTGGATAAGCAAATGAAGCTAATACAATTAACTTTTCGATTGGTCAAGACTATTTGTACAAGGAAAGCTCATACACTTAACCATGTGAGCCTAAAACATAGCATACCAACAATATTCCCGAAACAAGATCATCCATGACACTGTAGTGGCGACCCAAGCCACTTCCAATTGAAATTAAATGCTCTCTTCCTCAATACAAGTCAGTAAAAATATGTCAAAACAGTACAGCAGACCAATAATGAATGCGTTTTAAAGTAGCTAATTATATGCCCATCCCATTTCTCTAAGGATTTACATGAATTGATGAATTCAGCGGAATCATTCATCGCAGCCTTGTCCCAAAATTGTAATTACTGATTTGATATTGTAATTGTACCAATAAATTTTTGCCCTGAAATGCACACCTATCAAGTATCATGACACTGGTCTACACAGGTATAGGCCGCCAAAGCATATTGGCCGCCTATAAACTAAGTATAAAATGCTGCAGGGCATGAGCGAAGCAAAGCAGTATATATATATATATATTACAAACTCATTTGAATTAAATACATCATGGATGTATATTGGTGGTGGTTTGCTAACATTGAACTTTGTCCTAACAGGCATGTATAGCAGTATGATAAACACACAGTAAATTTAACTTACAAGAACTTACTACTTTTGTAGTAGATGGATAAAAGGATAATGCCTATGAAGCCACAAAATTATGTTCCTGTAATGCCTAAGCTACTATATGCAGTGATACAATATATCAGATTGCAATTGAGCCTTTGGTGCTGTTAATTTATTAATGAATGAATAATTAATAATAAGTATAGAACGCTGCAGGGCACGCGCGATGCAGTGCACGGCAAAGCCACAGTCCCCCCCCCCCCACTGTCACTCTTGACTGTCTCATCACCTGCGTTACCTGTTGGAGCTTCGCTATCAGCTATGGTCCGAGTTATCCATATAGCCCCAAAATGATAAATCTTAATATACATTACCGTAATGATTACTGAATTTTACAAGTTACATGAAACAAGATCATTTCAACAAAAGTTTTAAATTAGACTACACTTAACAATTGGTGAGCGATAATGGAACAAACAACACAACATATGTCATATGGTATACGAAAGTATAATAAAGTTTAATACTATATAAGTATCACTCTATAAAATAAATCGTGTCAAAAGCAATTGTGTCCCACATAAAACTCTGTTTACCTTTCCCTGTCTGACAAATTGAAAGGATTATCAGGATTCCACGGTCTTGGTGTATGCGCTGGAGCAGTAGCCATTTTCTGAAATGATCACCAGAGGCGACACTAGAGATGGCAGATTTTTAAAACCAGACTAAAACATTCATTAACGTAATGGGAATTAGGTTTACACCCTGGATATAAATATTCACACAAACTATATACTGGTGTATAGGTTTTAATTAATGTATGATTCAACAAGAAGTTCGATATCTTACTAATCGATTTACAAACAATTACTATTTTGTGCATAGTAACATAGTTCATAATTTAAAATATTATGTAATATCTTGCTGTGCCTAATCTAAAATTATAACAGTAAAAGTCTATAAGAGGATTGTTAAAGTAATAAGGTTTTATAATTTATGTCACTTTTTCCAACGTTAATATTTGCCCTTAATTATATATGATATATATATATATATATATATATATATTGTACATATATAATTGTATTTATTGTGCTTGTTTTACATGTTTGATATTCAAATGTGTTTAAGATATTATGCACAGTGCAGGTATAGAATAAGCATCAAATGTCAGGTCACCGTGACGTAATACTTTACAGGTAGATATTTTTATCGCTTAATCATTGCTTGCAGTTTTGTTTTGGGGAAAGCGGAAGTCAGGTTTTTACGGAGTGCGCATGCCTGAGATTGAAAACAAATGACTCCACCTTAGTCCAGAGCTCTTTTTATTTACGGTCGATTGACGTGTGTTTGGATAGATATCTTGGTCTTTCTTTAATACTTTGTCTAAAGTGCGTGTCATGTGTGAAAAGTCGAACCCCAGTGGGAATATAGATATTCTTGTTAAGTGAAATTTAGCTGATGTGAAACGACAATTATGGTGATTAACAACATCAACAAATACTTCCCAGTATTCGTTTGGGTTCTATCATTTAGCTCGATGTACATAGAGTTGGGAGAATCCACGCCAGGTGAATAAATGGACATATTATTGCGTGTATCCTAATTATTGCTAGCGTGTTAATTTTGAACTAATTTGATCGATGTGTTTGTATTAAGTAATACCAGCTATTCTGTTGTTTACTTGTGAGTCACGTTCGTCTCAACAAACTTTTGTCCAGGATCGGGTGGGACCGATCATTATTTTATGTTCAGTTTACGGGGTTTATGTACCATTAATAATTCTTTTTTTTTCAGGGTCGGATAAACTAAACGAATTCATAGAACATTATGAGCGTCTAGTATATGATACAGATCATCTCCAGACAGCGCATTTACGTGCCAAAAGGTCTTTAGACAAAAAGCCAGATGTCACATTACAGTTCCATGCACATGACAGGTTAGTTGTTCGTTTTAAATAGATAATCAGATAAAAAATATCCTTTTGACAGCTGAAATTGGTGGTGAAAATTCTGTTTTAAGATGTTAGTATTCAGTAGTCAGGTTCACCACCTCCTCTCAAGGTTCAGTAACAAAACACTAACTTTGCAGTACCATGACTTCCTCACTTTGGTATAGATAATATATATATATAATAGTATTTTCTACAGCACCTTATTCAACTTGTAGTGTCTTAGGTTGTTTTACATTTCAATCATAATTAAAACATATTCTAAGCTTGCATAGCTCAGACACATTTTCTACATAAATACAGTACACTCGTTATTAGTTATAGTAGTTTATATGTTATAAATAGGCTAATTTAAATAAATGGGTTTCAAGAACCTGAATACTTTTTTCTTAACTTGCTGCAAGTTTAACACGATTTGGCAAACTTATTCCACAACCTGGGAGCTGATGCTTGGAAAGATTTCTCTCTGTACATTGCTGTAAGGCTTTTTGGTATTGTCAAAAGTGAACAGGACTCAGATTGGAGCATTTTGAGTGGTATATACTTTTGAATCAGATTGCTTAGATACATTGGTGGTGTTCCACTCAGTATTTTGAATGTGTGAAACAGGATCTTGTATAGTGATCTGAAATGGTTAGGATGCCAATGCAGCTGGAAAAAACTGGCAATATAGGTTGCCTTAAATTGCAAGTGCATGTCACCAGACATGCAGTACAGTTATGCTCTCACTATAGGCAGTTTGTCAGAGAGAGAGAGAGAGGGTATTATATAACAATGTATTCTTACAGTTCAGTAGAGAAATTATAAGCAGGGTTGACAGGTTTATAACAAGGTCAAAAACCATGATAGCATCATAAACTGTCAAAGCATATTTCAAATTTGTGACATTTTCCCCAGATATACATGAAAAGTAGTTTTTAGGATAGCTTAATTATTAATATGTTATTAATATAATGTTAAAAGTAAAATTATTATACAGTAACAGTGTGTGAAACTAACTTATAGCCTCACTGGACTAGTAAAATATTTTAACACCAGAATGGCTGTGCTGACACTAGACTGAGTGAGCGCAAAAGTTACATATTTCAGACCTCTAGGAATATTAAACATTATGAGTTGACCACTGAGTTAATTATGCTGGCTTGTTTGCAATGCACCAATGTGCGTAAAAGTAATTCTTTGGTTATCAATATCCGTTTCAAATTTATCCCATAGTTTCAACATATTGTTTTCTTTTTGTGAAATACATTGATTTAGAAATGTAAAAACATTTTAAATATCGTAATTATAACTGACAATGGTTCAATAAAACGGTGTGTACATGTTCGTATGTACCATGAGTTTGTCTCCTGGTCTCATTCAGTAACTTTAAATGGAATTATCATGAATATTCGGTACTATCCTTTGTCTCTTAGTAAACTAGTAAACATACCATTGCCCAGTGAAATATTGTCATTCATAAGTTGTTTGTGACGTTATCACTCTCCATTTGCATTCACTGAGCATGGGTGTATATACTATCGCATAATTAATTATCCAGATGGCTGCCAGCTCAAACTAATCCATGAAATACTAAACTTATTGCGATGTTTCTACCCACACAACCATTTATGTATTATTTAAATTTCTAAACAATTGGCTCCTTCACTCCTTTTATAAATTTCCACATTTTAACAAAGACGTATATCTGAACTTCCAGCTGACAGATTTTAGACATCTAATGCCATAGCACAGTTGTCTTTGTTTCAAAGGCTAATCTTGATACTGTAGATCAGCTTAATTTGGTGATTTCGTCATTTTGTACATAATGGTGAGAGCAAAAAATGGCGAATTTTTGGTCGGTCAGGAAAGTAGATTTTTGCTTTCTTTTCTAGGCCATTCAAAGTAAACCATATTTCAAAGCACACGATTATTCACCAGCCATAACCAAATCTGAAGCAGACTAGATCATTGGCCTTAATGTAACAATAATTCCATTCTAAGCAGATCTGAACTAGTAATTGAAAAACCATTTCCATGATTGAATGACAACAAAGGTGACTGATATGCAAGCTAAAGACAAATTGCAATTAACACGATGAGAAGGTTACATCAAACTGTATATAAGGACGTGCAAAATTTTTCATATTATTTTTCTATTCTCAGCAAACGAATATAAATTATAACAAATCTCGCACGCAAAATATAGTATAGTGATCAAGTCAGACACTCAACTCAGCCTCAAAATCTCTACACTCAAACCTCTACACACAGACTGGTTGTTTATTCATTTGATTTTGCTACTCGACAAACTGATGCTATTATGAGTGAATGTCAGGGATGAATGAGCTTTTATTATAAATTGCAATGTGAACCGATTGTTGAATAAATGAGATTATTACACATGTTGAGTGTGTTATCAAAGTAGTGCTTTCAGAGTATAATATGAAGTTCTGTACAACATAATATTTTGGCGACAGGAAAAAATGGTGATATTATCTCACTTGCCAAATTAAACAGATCTACAGTATTCAGGTAAATTCCTGAACACTTACAATTACATTGGTCAGGTGGGAAGCTGTGAGTGTTGATTGTGACGTTAACATGTTATGCCAATTTGATTCATAGCTGGAAGGCATATGTCCAAGATTTGACTGGATATAGCAAGTGAAGTTATTTGTGTGTTTGTTCTTTGATATGTCACAAGTTAATAAACAAATCGTTAGCTTGGTTATTTCATGGGTAGTAAAATCAATTGACCTGATTGGTCTGATATTTGTTTCTAGAGCTTAGGGGGCAGTACTAATTCCACTGATGAAACTTTTCCGGATTTATCCAGAAATCTGGATTTTTGCTTTGCAGAATAATTTTCCAAATTTCTCATAGGAGGTAGTAAGGCACCCCCCCCCACAGTCATGACATTGTTTGAAAATATTTCAGGATTTTTTGAAAATTTTGAATTTCATCACTATAATTGAAAAGAAACATTTTATTGATTGGACGACAAGCAAGACCCTGCCCTCTTGGATTGGTGCTGCTATATATCTCTTGCTGGCCATACAGGCAGTAAAAGTGGTTTCAGATGGATGTGTGAAAGATGTGAGAGTCTGTTATGGTTACTGCATAAAAGATACCTTCAAATTATTTCTGTTATTACTGAATTGGAGAAAAAAATGTAAGAAAGACCACCATACAATACTATTTTATTTTCATGTTTGTAATATATACTAATTCTGATATAACTCTAATCCACAACTGATTCTAAGCAAAATAGATCAAAAGTAAATTCTTTTAAATCACAAACTATAGTGAATATGGTGTCATAAATTTATGTGTTTATGACATTATCATGTCATAAACAGGTTTATGGCTGTCATAAACCCAACCCTGATTATAAGGACTTGGACTAAGGTCTTGCATGTCTCATCATTTATGTACTTACGAATAAATCCTATATTTCTTATTTGATAATAACATGACTTGCATAATATAGATTTCAACTGCTTCTCTTAGATTTCTCACCGACATGGAATACTTCATATAACTGGATCCCACCTCTTGACATTTTGTTTGGATGAGAAAATGAATTTGGTCTTATCCTTGTTCAATTTCAGCTTGTTTTTGTTCATCCAAATACTTTAATATTGCTTCAATTGAAGGTGAAATATCATCTCATTTATCACATGCCATTGAAGTCATGTAGACTTATATATTATCGCCATAACAATGATATTTAATGTTATGCCATTTAATAATTCCGACAACTGGTGTAACAGACATACAGTTATTCTTTGGTCCTAAAATGGATCCCTATGGTACGCCAAAATGAAGACCTACATAATAAATAATAATAATATTTATATAGCGCCCTATTCAGCTAGAAGCTGCTCTAAGGCGCTTTACAATATTATTATCCCTGACTCAGACTCGTTTCCACCCAGCACATATCTCAACTCCCAAGGGAGTATACAACGCATGCTGCCATTATAGGCGCAAAGCGTTAATCAAACACATAGCCATCGCGTCCTGTCAGGTACTCATTTTTTTTATGGATGCGTGAACCAGTCGCCACATGACGGCATTGCAGCTCACAGAGCCTCGAACCCATGACCATTCAGCTATGAGTCATACGCTCTAACTAACTGCGCTATCACAGCTCAGTGATGTTTTGTCCGCCACTGATATTCTGAGTTCTGTCAGTGAGGTATGACTGTATGGTGTATCCGAGTTAAGACATTTCTCTTGAAGAAGAAATTCTAGATTCTTCAGTAGTTTAAAATAATTGATTACATTAAAAGCTGCAGATAAATCAGTTGCCAAAGCTGAAGAAAACACCCTCTAGATAGTTTGTGATTATTGTTGTCGGATTTTGGATTACCTTTTTAAACTTGAAATATTTTAGTCATATTATTTGAGGGCGACCTGTTCCTTTAATGCACGCCATATACAACATTTTGCTGTTTAGCTTAAACAGGATTTGGTCATAATTGGCTCCCTCGATGCAACGTTCCAGAAACTGATGAGTAGAGATCTTTTTTACTAATATACTTGTTGGGCTGTTATATTTGGAATAATTTGATTTGCGGTTGGTGAATTTTTGGTCGAATATTATGTTAAATTAAATGAATCGGATGAATTAACAAATTGAAATTCAATCATGTCTGTTCTAATTTTGAATCCTCTCTTTATGAAATGTGCATTTTGTTTTGATTGTAATGGATTGTGGTCTTGGTTGTTAATGTGAAACTAATTAATTGTTTGCTGTATCATTGTTTTAGATTGGCATTAAGTGTTAATTAACAGTAATTAAAATAACATCCTATTCGTTGTATTAGATATCTGTGGGTTTTTTTATGATACGCTGGTATAAAGTAAATTGACGCACAGATTCATTGGTGAGTGGACATGATTCTGAACAGGCAATATGAAATATGGTGATACATCTAGACACAAAGCAGATCTCCCAGAAGAAAAAATATTATCATCATCAATAGTAACAAGATAGTTTTATACCAGCTATAGAAACAAAAAGAATGACAAACAAGCTCCTGTTTTGGGGAATCTTCAGATAGCATGGAGTAGCGCGACACACTGACCTACTTCTGTGTCAGATGAGTTCTAGTTACAAGTAGGTCTACATTGCAGTTCAGGATCAGTGATATGTATGGTTTAGATCAGGGTTGGAGTTGGGCTAGTTTAGCCCAGCCTGGTGGATTAAATATATATGGGGGGGGGGGGGTTCCCCTCGGAAATGATTGGATTGGTCCACAAATTTATACATATTTAACTTGGATACAGATGAAAAGTAGTAGTTAGAATAGCAAGAGTTTGTAAGATGTTATTATTGATATAATGGGCACGTGTTCGTTGTAATAAATGTTGCTCCATCTTCAGTTCAGCCTCAACCTCAGTGCCATCCAGAATATGTAACAGAAAGCAGCCAAGCTTGTCATTTGCTAATGCTATCAACAACTTAGTGGTTGTGCAAAGTTAGACTGGTGAACATTTGAACACTTTTGTTATGGTTCTGTGTGTTTTATGTACAATTATTGACATACATGTGCATACTGTTAATTGGGTGCTATTTGTAAATAATAAATGTTTATTTCACATTTTGTCTGTTTCATTTAATCAATTTGTGGTGAATGATGCCTGAAAATTAGTTTAGCACAAAATGGAAGTTTAGCCAAATCCGGGTTTAACCTGGGGTCAGGTTAAACCTGCCAACCCTAGTGTAGACAAAGATTGTTGACCAGGAATCTGATAACAAGTTAAAATACGGACACACAGAGAAACTTTGTCATCTTGTACCAAGTATATGTAAATTATCAAAGTTAAAATACAGTCACGTATCTGTTAATATACATATATTTGGTACAAGATGTCTGTCATGTACAAAAAGTGTTGTTTATTATATGTTTAGCATTTGGCTAGGAATTGATACTGTAGCATATGTGTTTTATGCCTCTCTCTCTTTGGGCGCCTCCATGGTCTAGTTGGTAGAGCATTGGACCACAAATCACTACCACCCGAGTTCGAATCTCGGCGTGGGCATATCTGAAGGGTGTCTCATCTTTGACTTAGCTTCATTACCTTTGGAGGTCGCTTGGTCCATTTAGCCTACCATGTGCACAAAAGTGGCCGTAAAACATCAATCATCATCATCTGTAGCATACGTCCATACTTTAGGTGACTGAGCAATATAGATCTAGATGTCAACAATAAACGTTTATTTTTAATAACTTTCTTTGATGATGGAACTGATATTTGATACGTTTGTTTTTGTTTAGGGCTTTCAAGTTGCGTTTACGTCGCGATGCATTCATATTCAGTGATGATGCAGACTTAGAGGTTTCTGGAAAGATACGGCCAGTAGAGACATCTCATATCTACAGCGGACACCTTGATGGTGAGTATTATACTGGGTGCAGAATGTACAAATATAATATTAGTTTTATATTGTTTTTCAAACAAATGCCATATTCGGATCTGCACATAATGCATATGCTCACATACCTATTCATACCAAGCCTGAAAGAGTTTGTATATTCAGCAGTAACTTGTTTTTCAGTTACTTTATACAGTCCATCCTCAATTCATGGTAGTACAGTGTTCTTGTGTTATTATACATGTGTAACTTGACACCTTACTGAAATTGTCATTTACTGTGTACACTGTGGATGGTATGTAGTTAGTCATCTACATTTACTTGTATAAGTGTTTGTAGCCCCTGAATGTTCTGCCTTACAGTTACATTGGTTAACCTGTTTGTGGTTTTGTGATAAATGCCTTGACATACCTATGTTTTAGTCCTCAATGCTACTAGTACTAGGCTTATACTTTTACTAGGAATCACCATTTTAGATTAATTGCTGTTAACTGACTCATGATATGGGCGGATCTAATTGGGCTTCGGAGATTTGTGAGTGGTGTTTTAGTACCATGCAGCGTATGCCGCAACGGTCTGGGTATCATATCACCTACATGATAGTCTGGATATCACACCACCTCTACACAGCATTACTGTGCTGCTCCTTTGGGCCTCTCACTAAAATAACACCAGCTAACTAGGTCATTCTTGTTTAAATGTTTGTTTTGGTTTTAGTGACTTTTAAGATTACAGTATGTTGACGTACCTTCTAGAAATGAATTGAAATGTGTCATGAAATTAAAATGCTTTGGTAGGAGTTTATAGCGACACTCTTGAAAGGACAAAGTTTTGCTTTTCCTGATACATGTATGAAGAAAAAGTGAAAAATGGTTGACATATTATTTATTTGGTCTTAGAATCTGTTTGAAGCTATAAATATTCATGAGGTGTCAGCATATTATAATTATTTCCTTTTGTAAATGGGAAATGTAGATTTGCATGTAAAATAACAAATCTTTGCTATGCTTCATTGTTTGTATTACACATATGTGACGTAATATGTATTATGTTGTATATACATCTCTCGATGCTCCAGTGGTTAGAACACTGCCCTGCAAACCCCCAGGTTGTGGGTTTAATCTGACTCACACCTGTGTATGTGGGATGTGTCCCTGGGGGTGGGGGGTCACCCCTGTACCATTTGTCCCAGGTCTGACCAGTGCGGGGCTAAACAACTGAAATGAGCTCAACTCACTATACATATATATATGTATGGTAGTAATACTTTCTAATATTTAGCTAGTTTAGATTATAGTACAGTATATGTTTTCATGAAGGACCACATTTGTGTGATGTTTGTGTGTCATAGTCAAGATTTAGGCCAGAAGAAAATGTTTTTGACATTTCAAACAGTCAGGTTAAAGAAGATGTTTTTCAGCTCATAACAAATGCTTTTTTTAGTGTTACATCGAAGTACCTGCTTACTCATAGCAGTTCAGATCTGTGGTTCTTCGAAAGCATTTTAACAATACTGAAATTAACAACATACAGATATAATACGTATAGGATGTTGTGATGTATGAAGTGTTTTGGTGGAAAACTGTCTCACCAGGACATTTTGTTTTTGAGCATTAAAGTGTAAATTTATGGTTATTACATTGTGGCTGTCAAGGTGCTCTGCATCTGAATTTATCAAAACAGTTGTTATAAAACTAAAAGAGATGCTGAGTGATTGTACAGTAATTCATTTGAATATCAACTAAATAAACTTGATTGTGTTTTTCAAATCACTTGTTTCTGCCAATTTCTGTGTTCTTGAAACCCTTATATATTCTCAACTAGAAATTCTTATAAAGAATTCCACAATCCTACTAGAAATTTAGAACTTCAATTGCTGAACCAGTGGCTGCACCATCTTCAATAGCCCCCATTTTTAGAATTATCATTTCTGTCTGCAGAAACTAGTTTCTGCCACTTTCTCCCTGCTGTGCAGCAGAAATAGGTTTCTGCCTGCAGAAACCCAACCCTGGTAGTACCTGTTTCGAAAAATTACAGGAGGGGTTTATTAACTACAGATTTGTTGTTAAAAATGCTGCAGTGAAGGTGCAGATATGTCCCAAGATCAAGTGTTCATAAATGATCTGGGATCTTGTAGATATCCTGGAAAATATCTGACATTAATTATGGTAGCATTTTAGAGCTGGTCTGTGATCTTTGACAGGCACCTGTCTATGTGACGAGGTATTCTATTATCAGTTTGTCTAAAGTTTAGGTGATTTAAAGTTTAAAATGATAGATTAAGATTATGTCCATCATGCAACTTAACATATTTTGACTACAGAGTTATTCCTTGGATTTGGGCTACATGTGTCAGTTGGCCCATTAGGTCTAAATTTCATGGGACCTTTCGAGATACCATGGGACATTTGATCAACCAAAATGCAATGATTTGCGAATTCTGGATCGCATATTGTATTACAAATAAACATTTCTTATTTCCGATGAATTAATTGTCTATTTGTGCGGTTGCTTAGCGCAAAAAAATCAGACCCAAAAAGTAAAATATCGATGTGCCCTTGGGCCCATGACATGTTTTTTAGTTGGGTCATATTGAGTATGGGTGCGCCATTGGCACAGTCCTAGGAGTGACTATAGCCTTATTATATTTGAGAATTATACCCCTCAATATCACTGGTTTTCAACCATTTACTAGGATCATCCCACACTTTCTGAAAAGTTTAGCCAGAACCAGCCCATAATAGCTGAATCTAGAAGCAGCTTTCTATAAGCACTCATCGTATTCATGAATCCCGTTTATTATACCAGGAGCAGATCTTCTGATATATTCCGTGCTAGCTGCTAAAGCCACCATTTAAATGAAGATGGTGACCTTTATCACCATTCAAGATTTGTTGTAGTTCTGCAGTACTGGTTTGGTTTCAAGATGATTGCTAAGTAAATGTTATTAACGTAGACACCAGAGTCATATACTGATATAGTGACATTTATTGTTCATAGCCTAGCACGAAATAAGCAACGTTATTGGTGCCATGGTGAAGAGCATCGCATTTGAACAACATGGATAACAACCATTAATTTGACAACCTGACTAGTTTATATCGGAAGTTTTTGTATGTAGGTATTAAGATAACTTTAGTAATTGGAATAGTACCATAGAAACTTACATTAATTTGTTTTTTCGCAGGTGTTCCTGATTCAAGGGTGTATGGTTCCATCATCAGTGGAGTGTTTGCTGGGACGATCCATACACCGGAAGAGGTGTATTATGTGGAGAAATCTGAAACATTCTTTAAAAATCATCAGCCGTTTCATTCCATTATTTATAAAGATAGCGATGTGACTGACGCGCATCTCAGGTGTTTATTGTATTACTCTTAGTATAAGCTGTGCTAATGAAAGCTCACCATAAGTTGTTAATATTGAGAATGTAATGCTATTGTAAGTGGCAGTGTTTAAATTGGAAAATTACTCGTTGTATTCAAATTATGCTTTAGTTAATGTGAACATACCATTTGAGAAAATGTCTTACAATGCAGAAGGAAACGTGCCATAGGAGGAGCATCATGTGGCAACAGTGATCCAGAAATCTTGAAAAAGATGGAAGAAATACAGAACTCAGCCATACCAAATACTGAAAAGGTTGGTATCAGTCAAAGTAAAGCATGTGGAGTTTGTATCCTGTTATTATTCATCAGTTTAATCAACATTTCCAATACTATTAAAATGCTGTACTTATCAGATTCTGTGCATCCGTGGCAATGTTAGAGATTATCAAAAAATTTCAGTAATTATATAATTTATCATATATTTTCATTAGGAATTTTACATAAAATTAAATTATCCTTGTAGTTTGTGACCTGATAAATTTAATGAATGCAGATCATGTTAGTTTTATGTGTTTTTTTCCCTCACAGACCAATAACAGACATTTCCATGAAAACTTGATTTGTATGCATTACAGATATCTTTATAATTTGTATTGTTTTGTTTATATATTGTGTAAAAGGGTTGTTTTAAAGTGTAAAATATACATAAATTCAGAGTTGTATCTAGAACATCGCTTTGTACGATTATTAAATTTATTCTTGTCCTCGGATCAAAACAAGTTTTTGTCCTGTTTCCATTTGGTTTGATTGGGGAATCTTAACTGGATAGAGAGACAATGCATTCAGAGTTTTCAATCATTGAGAGTCCAAAGTATATGGCTAAAAAACATTGTTACATTTGTGGGTTGATAGTGTATAGGTGGTCTCTTGCTTACAGAAAATATGAAGCAGTCCTTGCAGTTAAGATATTGAACATATGTGCCTAGTTTGTTGAAGCTCACTTTTTTACATTGAGACTTGTAAAAGTAGGTTGTTTGCTGAGGTGCACCTACCTACAGATATCAAGATATGTTTACTTCATATTCTGAATGCCTCTAATTAGTACAAAGCTAAACTGTATAATGTTATTCATATGACTGTAAGCCATATGAATAGCTGTTTATCGCAGTTATTTCTGGATTTAGGCAGTACTTATCTGTTAATTTACACTTAATAGTAAGATACAATCAAGACTTAGATGTAAATCAAGATCAACTGTTTGGTTATGTGGCACAAAAACCTAATGATAATAAAATAAATGTACCCCAAGTTGCTGGAAGGTTTTGATGGGAAATATTTGACACTGTTTGTGATGTGAGGTGTACGTCATCTTTGATCGTAATGGCGTAACAGGAAATGATAGTTATTTTTAAGTGGGTAACAATCATGCAGATTCGGCAGTTTATTGATCCCATTGAATCTGAGAATTGTAACACTCCAGTTTGAGGACTTTTGTAGATTTGTAGATCCTCCCCAATACTAGCTTAGTCTTAGAGCTGGAAGTTGCAATTCTTTAGATTATTTGGGTTAGCAGAATTTACTGTTTCATAACTTAGCCTTACGTGAAGCTAAGTAGGGGAAGATTATTTATTGAAGAACATTTTAAAATGTAAACATTGTTTGAAAGGTCAATGTTATGTTTTGGTTTTCGGTATTCTCTTGTTGGCTTTCTAATGATGACTCCTGTGTTACCTGATTAAATTGTATTTATTGTTTTATTGTTCAACAGGAGAAACCTAAAAGAGTAATCACATTAGAGGAAAACTGGAGATACAAATACTCACTGGAAGCCCAGGAATATTACAACACCATGACTCACTCATCGAGAACAAAACGGGCAATAAATGATTCCCTGCGTAGGACATGTACTCTCTACCTGGAAGCTGATCCAATGTTATGGAAATATATGACGGGGAAAGATGGCAAAGATCTTGGTTATGTAAGAAAAAATGCGAACTTAGATATGTCTGCATGCTTTCGTGTCGTTGTGTGTTTTTTTCTTCTTTTACAATAAAGCGTTGGCTAATCAGCCATTGATTAAAGCATCACTTCAGCTGGGATCGATTCTATTTTTAGGACAGAGATCGTGCCTTAGATGAGATTACGTCATTGTTTGCTATACACGTCAATGGGATTAAGGCCATCTACAATCCAGTCGTCTTCCAATATGGCAACTCACCAGCGTATAGTGGCTTTAACTTTGTCGTGAGGAGAGTCAAGGTGAGAGGCTATATGTAATGTTTCGTGTGGACGAACTGTCTGCGTTTCATACGCTCACCGGTCAGCGGTTACAATACAGAAGAGTCCTCGCGTTAATCTTTTTATCAGACAGGTTGGAATTTTATCTTTATGCGCAAAATATTGTTTATGTTAGAATATTGTTAGACCAATTAGGTTCATTAACTAAACTGGAACTGTAACGGTTTATAATGTCTTTTTTTTTGTATCGAAAGAGTAATAACATTCATTTTGTTTTATCTAGTCAGTTGGTAATATATAAAATATTTGTCTCTACTGTGACAGTTTAGGGGTTACCAGTACAGATGGTGGTAGGTTATCAATCAAGCGGTATTACAGTTATCTTTCTATATTTAATAGATAAACACGGATGAAGACTGCGAAGAAAGCAAACGTACAACCAACCCTTACTGCAAACCAAACATTGATGTCAGTAACTTCTTGAATCTGAACTCGCTGAAGAACCACGATCTGTTTTGTTTGGCCTATGTGTTTACATACAGAGACTTCAGTGGTGGTACCTTAGGGTTAGCCTGGGTTGGCTCATCAACTAGTAAGTAACAATGCACATCCTGTAAGGCCATTGGTTTTTGAATACTTGTTTCACAAACCCGCCAACCACAGCTGAAAATTGCTGCCGGGAAATAAAATTGACTTTTATTCTTTTTATTATTATTTCCCCGCAGCTATGACCTTTTTTCCTTCAAATTGTTTAGTTCGACATTCAAAATACGTCATTTTAACGAAAGCAAACACATACAGAATGTTGAAAAGGAAGATGCTTGAAGCATTGCTTATACTATGCATTCCCCCCCCCCCATAACATAACATTAAACATATTCATGACAAATTTTAAAAATAAAAAGATGTGGAAGTTTAGCACTCAGCATTTTCCCCCAGTAGGTACTAACCTAAAATATACTTGATTAATTTAGAGGAAAAGTGGGGAGGTTTGACCACCTTACACTTCAATGGTTTGATCTTAGTATACACGATACAGCAATCAGCAAGAAGTACTTTTCTACAAGTCCCTCAATGTTTAATGTTCCTAATAAGGCACTGATCACATGATTTGTGACCTAATTCAATGTCGTGAAGGTTATTTATATAAGCAAAGTTGTGGGAGTGGAAGTTCGACCGCAGTGCAGGGCTTGTCTTTTTGAAATTTTAAATACAAAGCACAGCCAAATATACCTAGTGTGGTGTGGCTTGACCACACGTATATATACATGGTGTAGACTTTTCGAATGTGGACACCTATCGATAAAAGTTTGAATTTTGATATGACCACTTTCAGTCGCTAATTGTTTTTGGTGGTGTATTGTTGCAAATTGCTTCAAAGTAAACACAAAACAATTATTCAGTGATATATTGTGTTCCAGCTTAAAACTATTAAGTGTAAAAATAACAAATAGGGTTTTCATGTTGTGGTTGATTCTCCCCGCCTGGTCGAACCTCCCCACTTCTCCTATATCTTTTTGAAACAGCAACAAATTGAAATAATATGAAATACTACCTATAACTAGGTATTAGCACAATGGTTTTGCTTGCAGCATACACAAAAAAGTTTTCTTCAGATATCACTCAGCAAGTCAACCATTTTGTCTTCCTTGACCTGTGCACTAAACAACCTCGTGGAGTGGGTTGTTGTTAAGTGGCACTAGTGCAACCCCCCCCCCCGCCTGTGGTATCCATGTGTTTCAGACACCCCTCTCACCTTATAAGATATTTTTCTTGGGAAAGCCGGCATGGATACTTGAATCGGATGGTTGAATACAGAAGTTTACAACTCGGAGTCGTAAATTTCTGGATTCAAGTTTCAACAGTCCGAATCACAGTCCGAATTTGTGACAGTGCTAGCGTCAACCAATTAATGACAGCGTAAAAATTCATTGGAAAGATGGTGACTCATGCCAGTGCTGACAGTGACATATCTATTGTTTACATTTCAACGACCATTAATGACAAAAAGAAAATAATAAAGGCTGAAAAAGGCAAAACTATTGGAGAGATTGTCAAATCCCAACTAATGGAAGGACATATGTTGTGTTTTTTTCCAACTAACCCTATGTTTTCAAAGAATTATTTTTATATTTTCCCGACCGACCAGTAAAACAAGTATTCAAAAAACAATGGCCTAATACCATTCTTTTGGCATCTAAGGTGAAGCATAACCTGCTTAGTTACTTTCACATAGAAATTTGTGGATGATTTTTTTTGTATCTGTTTTGGCATTATGTACAATTTACAGAGCTTTCAGTCTGTACATGACTTCTGGTATCCCATTATGTGACACAACTGTGTGTACTTAATCAAATAATAAATATTTTTTTATTTAATTTACTTTCTATATTATGAGAAGTTTACATACACCTAAATCCTTTTAAATATTAAAGTATTTGAGTACTATTTTTTAAATGCTCACCAAAAACTGTTTAGCATTATTATTTGTGGTTTTTAATATTGTGGACATACAGAGGTTCTTTTTTCTATCTGCAAATAGCCAGTTTTTTAGTCTGCTCTTTTTTCCTCCCTAAAACAGAGGCTTCTGGTGGAATCTGTGAACGGCATAAAGAATACAACGAACATAATCGTCCTATCTCCAAAAGTCTGAACACTGGAATTGTCACATTGGTGAACTATGGCACACGTGTACCACCAAAAGTCTCCACATTGACATTTGCTCATGAAATTGGTCACAACTTCGGATCTCCAGTATGTTATGATATTGTAGTGGAATTAACATTTTTAAGTGACTGAAAGTGGCAGTAATGTTGGTGATAAACGAAGCTATTATGCCACACTTTATAAACCTGTAGATATTTCTATTTTGACCAGAGAATATTGGCTGAAATTGTTGTTGTTTTTTTTTTGGTTTAATTTTCTATCTAGCATGACAGTGGCAGTTGCGTGCCAACATCAATCAATACCAATGATCCAGCTGGTAACTACATCATGTTTGCTAGCGCCACCAGTGGTGATCATACAAATAACAACAGGTTCTCACCTTGCTCCATTCACAACATGACACTGGTAATTGATGCTGTTCTGAACCAACAGAATGGTAAAGTGAATTGTTTTGTTGCCAATGAGGAGGCATTCTGTGGTAATGCCATACTGGAGGAAGGCGAAGTATGTGACTGTGGCTTCAAGGCCGACTGTGACAAGACTGATCAGTGTTGTTTTCCTCAAGAACATCCTAAGAAGTGTACTCTGGAATCAAATGCATCTTGCAGGTAATATTTCAGGCTGTGTATTTGTTCCTGGAAAATTGTGCATAGATTTCTGGGTGATTGATTAGGATGCTCACCTATCCTCTCTTTACTTGAAATTATGTGTTTTTATAGTTATTCACGTTATGAAAGTAGATATTTATCAAATATTGTTCTAATCAGAATATTTTCGGGCTCAATCAGCAGCCTTGATGCTGAGGACCAACGTCCAAAATAATGAACACCGCTGTCAGAGGAGATACTTCTGTTTCATAGTTTATTGTACACATCAAGACTAGACAGTAAAACATTTACTGATTAGAATCAGTTTCTTCTCCATATTTCCTTCTAAGATTATGTTCTTTGCTCGGTATTTCATGCCATCATTTGAAAAATTACACCAAAAAGAAATGAGAACTCGTAATGGTTTATGAACCCACCAATTTTTATCAGCCTTTTAATACGTTTCTTTCTACCATGCCTGAAATGTTTCATTTTATCCAGCCCTAGCCAAGGGCCTTGTTGCCAGAAGGACTGCAAGGTGATAAAGAGAGAAAGAAACATTCAGTGTCGTCAGAAGACCGAATGTAGTCATGAAGCTCACTGCAAATATCCTTTTGTAATAAGAAATTCAGGATTTTATTGCGTGTTATTTGGAATTGTCTTGTTGGGTTAATAGTAGAAAACATCAAGTGTTTCTTAAAGTGTTTGGTTTTAAACATTTAATCTGTGTGTTGGCCGTGGTGGCCAAAAACATTAAACGGGTTGGTTGAGGGAGGTAGTGCTTCATCTGTAGTGCTAAAATTGTCTGCATATTTACTGGATGTTAGTTATAGTTTTGGCATAAACTTTTTCATTTTATTAAGTACTGTCATATGACTATACTGAATTGCCTTATACTTATGAGATAATCAGTATGTTATAGTAATGATACCTATGGCTACCAATTTATAACATATTAAGCATTTGTAATCCGAGTTACTCTATATGATAATATATGACAAGTATACATGAGCAAGTTTTATGTTTAGCACTTCTATTATAATAAAACATACATGTAATGTTTGGAATTGTACTAATTAGCATCACTTAGAACACCATGGGCTGATAGTGGAAAAATACCCCGATTAATTCACTTTGCTAGTAATAACTGATTAGTCAAAAGCCATGCATGTACTTCGTATTCTCTGTCGAATGATAACTTGGTGGATTTGGATTAGAAGTTGACTAGCTTCATGTAAATTTAATTTAAAAACATACAAGTGCAATTAATATTTATAGTAAAAAATGTATATAATTATTGAGAGGGGGAGGGAAGATTTTAGATATCAGTTGTTTATGATTTTTGTGATACCAGATGTTTCCTGCTGAGCAAGTTTCATAGATTATCATTCATCTCCCATCTATATTGGGAAGGGTTTTTCATATAGCCAGGTAACTGGCAAGTTTTTTATGATGAAAATTATAACTTTATTTGGAATTAGTTCCCGTGATGAAGCAGTAAATTACAGACCATATGGATCTCATTTATTTGGGGTAGTCAGCCACATAAATATTCCCCCTTTTGGCCATTAATATTACATGTAAAATTTAAAAAAAGCATATCACCAAAATGGGGTTGAGTTTCGGTGTAGCTAAGAATCAGAACTGAAGAGCAGTATCAGCCATCCAGAGATAAGTGGGAATTCTGCTGCAATATGGTGTCAGTTATTGCCATATTGTTTGTGGCAGTTGTAGAGAACACATTTTTGTCTGTACTTTGCTGTTGTAGTTTACGCTTATTGAATATGTGAATTAATCATGCCATTATGTTGTTGTCGTTGTCAGTTTAGAAATACTCTTGTCTATGAGTAGTTGTGGTCAATCAAGTGTTTTAGCATTTACACAACATCAGATATGAACAATATAATAATACACGATACGACCTTAACCCCTCTGTACTGGAACATCAGCAGTTTGTCCTGCGTCAAGCCCAGAAAAGAATCTCAAACCTTGCAACTTTAACACACAAGTTTGCAAATCTGGGGTGAGTATATTGTGGAGTTCTTATTTGTTTAGTTTTGCTGTGTTTGAGCTACAGTTTTAGAACAATGGTAAAGGCACTGTTCACTCTTAGATTTTATGAATAAAATATGTAACCGGGTTCAAAATGAACGTTTCTTCAAAATAGACGTTTAAGTGGATTTATACTGCTACGGAATCAAGTCTACACATCATGAAATAAAGTTTATGTATGTTAAAATTATTTGGTGTTGTCAGGACTAGTGAATTACTCTCAGGACTAGTATATCAGGCTTGTGGACTAGTAATGGGTTCTAATTAGCTTCTGACCCTGTTTAATACCAATAAAATTAACCTGATGATGATATTGGGAGACTACACGTGATCATAGATATAATGAAATATTCCAAATTACTGGAGGGTGGCGATTACAGCGTCCTCAATATGGCTGATTGTATGGTAGGAGGGAGAAAAGTTAGAGTCTGATGTTAACATGGATGAGGATCATGTAGCCGCCATCTCCATATCAAATCAGGTCACAGATGCTCTAGCTTAGCGACCTCTCCCAGGGTCAACCTACTAACTACTACTATCTGACATAAATGTTGGTTCATTAACATAAATTTGACAGCTCAGTAGATGCTTCATGCTACAAGAACACAAAACAATGTTCATACTAAATTTCTAGGCCCATTTAGCCTACCTTGTGCACAAAAGTGGCCATAAAACATCAATCATCATCATTGTACTAAATTTCACTGTGTGGTTTTCATTATTAACTTCGATTTAACATTTAAAGTTGTTTGGACCTTAATAGACCGTAATATTTGTAAACATGTTTTTGTTCTGAAATTATGCTTGGCTTGTGTCATTATTTATGTGGACGTGTGTTTTTGTGGTCCTGCAAATTTGAAATAGCAGTGAACCTTTCTTTTAAACTTGGGTTAAAGGAGATATACAAAATCTGGTAACAATCCAGACTTCCACACGTCAAATTTGCCACCAAACCTACAAAATGTTCGATTTTTCTTCCTCCAGAAATTTTTGGTTTCAATAGCTAGTCTTCCATGTCTTTTTAAGTCATCTATATTTATGTTTTTAAGTAAATTAAAGTTATAGGAAAATTTCACCTTTAGAAATTGTGTGCACAAAAACCATTACCACAAGATTTTGTAATTGACAACAAAACAAAGATATAACCATCTGACAACAAAAATAATGTCACCGACATGTTTTTCAGGGTTGTTTCCTTCCGAAGAAGAACTTTTTAATAAAGTACAGTTTTGCACACTAATTCATTCAGAGGCCGCACAAAGGTGTTGATATTTTTAGTAATAAATCCCTTGTCCTCTTGTGAGGAGATTAAGAAGAAAAAAAAACGTTATTGACATTAAATTTTCAATTAATTGCCCAGGTGTTATCATTATAATGGTCACAGTTACGGCAATGCTGGTAAGGCTGTTGTTATTTATGTTATCTGTCAGTGTGAGGAATAATATTGGGCCCAGAATGGTTCCTTCGGGTACACTACTCATCACCTGGGACAAAGATGAGCTGGATGTGATGTGATGGACTGGGTTCTATTGCTAAAAAGGTTATGGCTCAATGTTCTCACTCGTCTGCCAATACCAAACTGCTTGAAATTATGGCGTATGATCTCATGATTGACTGTATCAAATGTTTTTGCAAAGTCAAAACATTCCCCTTTTCTACCTAAGGCCATTGTTTTTCGAATACTTGTTTTACAAACACGCCGATCACATCTGAAACCCGCCACCAGGAAATAAAAGTGACTTCTTTTTATTATTATTTCTGCACTGGCCTGCCTGAACACGGGAAGCAGATTAGGCTACCACTCGGCCACTTCGAAATTATTTCAGTTACTTCTACAGTAAATCAGTCTTTAAGCCTAGTAATCTTATAAATTTAAACTAATTATAAGTCCCCCTCACTGAGAAACATATAAATAGTTCAAACTTTGCGGAGATCTGCTTAAAATCACAATTGAAAATATTGCCATGATAAGGCTAGTGCCGATAAAAGAATGTGTATGGTAGCCTTATCACGGCTATATTTTCAATTGTGATTTTAAGCAGATCTCCGCAAAGTTCGAACTATTTACGTGTTTCTAGATGAGTGCGAAGTTATAATTAGTTTAAATTTACAAGATTTCCAGGCTTGAAGACCAATTTACTGCAGAAATAACTGAAATAATTTTGAAGTGGAACTGACCTGTCACCATCTTCAATTAGGCTGACAGTGATATGTCTATTGTTTACTCTTCGCTGACGATTGACGATCAAAAGAAAATGATAAAGTCTCAAAAAAAGCATAACTATTAGAGAGATTGTGAAATCCCAACTAAAGGAAGAATGTGCTATAGAAAACATTTTCATGGGCCAGACGATTGTCTAGGAAGACATGCCGCGAGGAAGACTTTGCCGGTGGATATCATTGTCAAACTGAATTTGAATATCAATGTAAAAATAAAATATAAAACCAGAGTAATCCAGAATATTTGTCTTGGCGCATTTGTAACTGGTTTGGTACCGAATCTTGCAAATCTTTCCGAATCTGAAACTTTGTGTCAAATTTGTTTTACCAACCCTATGTTTTCAGTGATTTATTTAATTTTTGTCATGACCGACCAACCCTAATTTTGGGAAGGAAAATTTCCTGTAAAACAAGTATTAAAAACAATGACCTAAATAGTAATTCTGTGATATTTATCTGATTAAAATGCATATAACTTTCCTTACATGTTTCATATCGACATAACTCAAACTGTATATCCTTATAGAAAATGAGTTGAATAAGACGCTATATAAAATGTTGTTATATTAAGATCCTTTTTAGCCCTGTAATTGTAATTTGGTTTAAAGTGGAATATTATGTTTGTAATTTGCTAATGTATTTAACTGTATTAATGTTGTAGATCTGTACTGGAACCATATGTGAAGTGATTGGCTGGAAGCAGTGCTACATGACAGACACGACGAAAGATCAGAAAGCAGACAAAGGAAAACTCTGCTATGTAGCATGTCAAAGTCAGTACAGCATTTCATGATCAAACGACTATGTATTTGTTTATTAGATATGTTATTATATATGTTAGTGGGATATAGAATTTTAGAATTTCTCTCAGCCTATATATCTTGTTGGCATATCAATATAATGTCCCTGATAAAGCCTATATCTGTAGTGTAATGCTTCATGCTGTCAAATGTTCAAAGACATTGTGACCTTTGATTGACACCCACAAAACAACATCTACATTATTCCCTTCATAGTGTGTCATGTTCTAATACTGGCACTATGTGGAAGTAGAATGTGTGTGTTTTAGAATACATATATAGCTAACAGACACATACAGTGACAGAGTGAGAGAGAGAGACAGTGTGTGTGTATGTGTGTGTGTGTTATTTGAAAGTGCAAAGGATGGTAAATGTCTTTTTTTTTAGTTCTTCAGATTATATAATACTTTTCTTCAGATGTCATTTGTCCACAAAATTTAAGGGTCATTAAAAATAGATTTCACAGCATACATGGAAAAGAACATTTCACTCCTAATAATAAAAGCAAAGTGTGTGTGTGTGTGTGTGTGTGTGTGTGTGTTATTAATGTATTTCCTTTTGGAAGTTTGTTGTATTCAACTTCTTTGAAAACCTTCTTACTATTTTTTAATGTTGAATCTATATGTGAGTGATAAAAACAATTTCTGATGAATAGAATGAATGTTGAGCTTATTTAGAAAAGTCTGGCTGATGAATATTAACATTATGGCCCCCTTATGGCTAAAAGGAAAGTACAGTGAAAACTCATCATCAAAAGGATCTATCATCCATGTATATGGACAGCTAAATGCACAACTAAGAATTGGCCATATTGAGAAAAACTGTATACAAAGGGCAGATCAGTTGCCATAAATATTTGTATTCCATAATTCCTTGTAAATATCATTTCCTATAATGTAATGTGTGAAACTTTTATTGCAGTCACTCATCAAGAATCTATCTTTCAGTGTTTTGTTTTCCTTTCAGATCCATCATCTAATGAATGTATTAGTACTGGCGACAAGGAGGCATTAAAGGAGCCTAAGAATGTGCAGCTGAAAGACATGCTGAAGAATTTAAGTCTTACTGATATCAAGTTACAACCGGGTATGTTCATGCTACAATCACGCTGTCATAATGGCTTGGTATACTCACATTGCACTCCTTTCTGTCACATCAGAAATAACTCGATGGCCTACCTCAGGCAGTTGACCAAGTTGAAGACTAATTTTTTCTACCTTTCAGGTGCACCATGCGATAACTTCAAGGGATACTGCGACGTGTTCCAGAAGTGTCGCAGTGTTGATGCTGATGGTCCCTTGGCTCGTCTAAAGAAACTGCTCTTCAATAAGGAAACTCTGATGTCAATAAAGGATTGGATCATTGTGAGATTTGGCATTAATGTGTACCAGAGATGGCATAGTTGTATTGTATATAGACACAGCATTATTAGCAACACATTTAGGATGGGGATGCAACAGTCATAATAACAGAATAGTCTTAATGGGACCATTCATGTCATATCAGGGGAATGCTCAAAAGAATGGTTGTTCATTGAAATTTCCTTGTACGTGTTTGTTATATACAAATAATTGTTGATCTTCCTCCATGTTTCAATTTCCTGTCTTGTCTCTTTCAGGAGAAATGGTGGGCTGTCACACTAATTGCTGTAGGAATTGTGGTCTTCATGGGTATATTCATCAAAGTCTGTGCTGTTCATACACCAAGTAGCAATCCAAAGAAACCACCAGCTCGGAAAATAAGTTTAAAACAATTGCCAAGATCTAGACATCAGGTATACTTGGAAAACCAGTCTGATCAAAATCCTTTTTTCATAAAGTATAGATACCAAATTATGATATAAAACTATATAATCATAATGTTATCGTTTACCAGAGGTTTGCAGTTTACCTTTGTATATTTACTTTGATTTACAGTCTATGTGTGAATGATGTGTTCTTTTATTACAATTTGTTTTAATTTATACTGTTATGTCTTAGGTGAATCTCATACACAGAGGTGTCTTGTCCAATTTGTTAGTTATCCCAACTTGACTATCATGTTTAGATTTTTCCAATCATTGAGGTTTGCTTTTTGCTTTATTCACACACATAAACTGGCAGTGACATGTTGATGTTACCAGTTATGCCTAGTTAAGCAGAAATGATCTCTGGATATTGAGCTGTCCATATATTGATGTGGAATCACACACACACATACACACACACACACACAAATGCATACAGTAGATGTATAATTTTTCAGTTATATGAATATTTATGGTTGTGAAATTCTCACCGATATTTATCCCTGCAAATATGAATAGCCAGTGAAAGTGTGTCTTGTTAAGTGAAAGACAGTTTAGTGGCTAGATTCAGTTATTATCCACACACACATATATATATATATATATATATATATATATGGTCATGTACAAATGTCTAGATGTTAGTTTTGTGTTACATATAACATTGATATGTCTGCCCTTACACTGGATGAAAAATGATTCTCAGGTCATGCATCCGTGTTAAGAAATATGTATATATTCTGATAGGTACATATATGCTAAGCATTTGCTGTTCCCTGGCATAATTTGCATAAACACAGATGTATCAATACTCTACATAACACAAGTCACACTGCATATGTTTGATTTGTGTTACATAGAATATCGATGCATCAATGCTCATGTTGGATATGTTTTAATTGTGTTACATATAGTATTGTTACATCTGTGCTCATATTTTGTTTTCAGGGTCCACCCCCGGGATACCCAGCAAGTCACCTACGTGCTGGTCCACCTCATGGTAAAGGTCGTGGGCCAGGTGGTAGCGGAAGGCCTCCACCATATAGTCCTCATTCAGCTGTTTACGAAATGAGTGAAGTACCACCACGTGTATAGCAATCGTCCCAGACTGTACTGCATAGTATCACATCAGCTCTCATGTAGAGATTGTTAGGACAGATGGTAGTGAATATTCTTTATAAAACATTAGGAATATTTTCATAACATAAATATTGTATGAAGAAATATTCTGAGGTCATGCTTTTGTGCTAAGCTCTGTACAGAGATATGTATCTGCAATTCCCTGGCATCATTTACAACTTTTTTGTTAAGATTGCTGCGATTTAATTCATCATCTTCAGACAGCTTAGATATGTACTTTAATGTGATGTAAATTTACCAACTATATATATATATATATATATATATATATACTGTATTTATGTGATGGTCATATTTGTAGATATACAAAACTGTACCACGATTCCATCCTGTCTAGTAGTTTGTACTGTGCACCATTTATTATATTCAAATATTAAAAAGATCTGCATCACTGAAGGTAAATCAGGGAATTGTTCAGTGTTTATTTGTATACGTCATTATTAGATATGATAACATATGTCTGAATTGCACACACACACACACACACGCACACTATGCTAATTAATTACTATGATCTCTGAATTGTTTATATAGACAAAAAGATTACTTGGTGGGAATTTTTTATACAAAATGGAACGACAAATAAAGTTCTGACAAAACAGTTTAACCGACACACAACTTTGAACATTGTTTAATGCTGTCAGGCAGACGGCTATAATGAAGTGCAGTCGTTCTTGTGTTTTGTCTAAGTTGGGCATATCGGTTTGGTTCAGTCGCTAGCTGAACACGACAGTTATTCTTTGGTTGTGCTATGCCTATGTTCAGTGCTGATTCATTCCCCGTATATTTTATGTAGGTTTTGTACAATATTCAGTTTTGTGTACATTGTCAGATGAGTGTGTTCCTGCTGTTTTTGGCCCAGGAAAGCCAACATAGTGTCATAATTACGCTACATTACTTTTCAATGTTGATGGTTAGAAATTGATTTGGAACACATCAGTGTTATTTGTACAGAGCTTCGGCGTGTGTTTATGTACAGTAGGCTGTACAAATGTTGTCAAATTTTAATGCTAAATATATCACGAGATGTGAGCACTGTCTTGGCTGTATAGTCTTTATTTAAATAATAATTTTCAAGTTGCCACATTGCTCTGTTATGTAATTAATTGGGTTTTTTTTAGGTGGGGGGTTCAAAATCAAACTTGATAATACAATTACTACGGCGGTGCATAGCAGTCTCTAAAAGAAAAAAGAACCTGCAGTGAATTTTATTATGCAAGAGATATCATTTTGTATTGCTGGAATGTGACTTCTTTGTACTAGATACAGAACTGTGAATAACTCGCTGAATGTTTCTACTCGTAACAATGTTTAGAATCTCAACTTTGTCAGTGTGACGTGAGTGAGAATTTAACCCTCGTCCACTTCACAGAAACTCGTTCGTGTCATTTGTTTTCTACCCAATCTGCTGATTGTGTGTCATTTTTGTATTATTTACCGGAAGCAAATAATTATTGCCTTTTTGTGAGGCCGAAGAGTAACTTTGTAATGTGAACGCAATCATCATATTTGTGGAATGTTCATTATTTTACTGAGCAATAAAACTTTATATCTGCTACGATTGGATGTGCTACAGGTGTTGCGCGTGTGTGAAAGAAATTATCATGAATTGTTACACCATTCTGGGGATTGGGTCTTTCTCAGAAAAAATATTACGTTACAGAATAAAGACCTCGGCATCCAGTCAGCTATATAACAGTCCAATAAAATAACATGGAATTTGTGGATCATCAGTTATTTGTAGATGTTATGGCAATATTGTAATGGATGCTCAGATACTTAATCTACCTTTCCTCGAGTTTAATAATCAAATTTCTAACAAAACACGTTTCGAGCCGTGATAGCTCAATTGGTTAGAGCATAGGACTCGTAGCTGAATGGATGCAGGTTTGGGGCTCCGTGAGCTGCAATGCTGTCATGCGGCGGCGACTGGTTCACTCGTCCATAAAAAATGAGTACCTGACGCGATGTGATGGCTATGTGGTGAGTAACGCTTTGCACCTATAATGGCAGCATGCGTTGCATGCTCCCTTGGGAGTTGAGATATGTGTTGGGTGGAAACAGGTCTGAGTCGGGGATAATAATATTGTAAAGCACCTCAGAGCAGCTGCCTAGCTGAATAGGGTGCAATATAAATGTCACATATTATTATTATTTAAAATGAGCTACCAGACTTCAAACCTAGAACCTCTGGATCAGTAAGTGTTCCATGTATTAGAGGCAATTTGTAGGGAACTGACTGGTACACTCAAAGAAAATGACATATAAACTGATAAGTTAAGCCAATTGGTAAAGAACTCTATATATAATATAATCCAATATTTGACCAGTGTTGTTTTATGTTAACTGTATATTTTTCATCAAAACACATTTTGTAAGTAAATACAACCATTATATTATAATAGATATAAGTCTGCAACTAATACCACTAAATTGGAGGGATTAGTGAAATATTGTAAATTTGGTCTAAAATGTGTATGTTAGTTGATTAATAATAATAATACAACATATTATATAGCACTCTATATAATTGGATTAAAATTACCCTAGAGCGCTTTACAGAAAACAGTGGTACAGTTGGGGTAAAAGTAAAAAAATGGCCATTTTATTTGAAATACTAACACAAAAGTAAATTCTTGTATTAATAAATACTACTCAGAATTCAGTATGCTGATGAATCATTCAAATTTTTAATAGGGATTGTTGATTTTATATGATAGTGGTTTTTTTCACACATTCATAAAGAAAATGTACTTCTATCCATGTAAAATTATTTCTAATAACAAAATAGACTAATATTATATAAAAGTGATAGAATATTTACTAGATCATAGGTGTGTACCGATTATTTTAATATGTTATTTTATAGTTTGTTCATCTGATGTATCAGTTTACATACTGTGACCGTGATGGGTTAAATGGGTTCTCTAAAATATTTCAAGACATGCTTTCATATATAAAAATCATACTTTTATATAAAATTTTAAATAATAATTCATCGAAATGGATTAAAATTAATATCTTGGACCTTTCACCGATGCATCTTTTCTATGACTATCTATGTAATAAAACCTTACATTAAAGTTGATGACGCGCGCATGCATGTGTGTGTGTTTATTTACCACAACAGCAAAAAGCCATGCTTAAATTTGCTGGAATCTACTTACAGTATTAGTTGATTATATTTATTTCGATATCGGATATCTTATGTTGCTGATAGTTAGATGTTGGCAAATAGTATTTACACCGGCTAGTTAGCGTGTCTGTTTTGGGCATTTGTTGAGTGTGTAGATCTAGTTTCTTTGGCTTTTGTACGAATGAGGTATTTATAAACATATTTAAGTAATCTATGTACAGTAGTGCAGCAGTAAAGAACATTGTTTTTAATAAATAGTATGCAGTAGCTGTTTGCTTAAAGAACTCTGGGTAGTTAAGCATATTGCACTTTGACGGTAAAGTTCCCCTGAGCTGAGCCCCTCAGTGAGGGTAGTGACTAAGTGAGGACGTAAGTCATAATACACTTTGTGACTTTGGCAGTGACCACCATCGACTTGCGGTATTTCAGCTCCCATGGGGAGGAGTTATAAAAACATAACTTAATAAAAGGCCCCTGGTAGGCACTTTCATAAACGTCATGGGGTCCGTTGATCTCGGCCCAGCCCCAGCCAGGTATTCCAAATCCAAGCGATTAAAATAGTTGCTTACACCATAATGCCAATATTGCATTAAAGTGTTTATTGTAGATGCGTGTTTGTATGTCGCCGATCTAGGCACATGTCGATTACTATATGGTTTTGTTGTTCGGCGAGAATCCCCAGGCTGTCGCTTAATCAGCACAGCCTCTATGTTCGAGTGGTTGAGAAACCTCCTCCCCCACCACTCACAGGGGAGAATTACGGAAAGATGGAGCCGAAATACCCTGAGGGTGGTCACTGCCAGAGTGTTTTACGTCCTCAGGGGGTTTTTAACGTCCCCCTTTATTTTAAATAATTCAGTGGAGACGGCAGCGCCATTTAACGTGGTCAGCCACTCACGATGTAGTGAGTCGAGAAATTAATCCCTGGAAAAGTTTCGACCTCTTGCAGGGTTCGAACCTGCGACGTTGGCACCAAGTGCCGGGTGCTTAACCACTAGGCCACCGGAGCTCACTATTGATTACTATATATTATATAGTTATATATAGAGAGAGGCGGGCCTACAGTGTAGTCTTTTGGAACAGGGTTAAAAATTAGCAGTCACCAACTCGCCCCTGGTGACTATTTGTTGGTATGGGCCACCATTTAATTCAAAATACTCGCCTGTCGAGTGACCATACTGTTGGACTGCAAAACAATTTGTGGTAAAGCTGAGATTCCATATATGCGGCAGTGTAGGCAACATTGTGGGAATCACACTCATATGTTTTCCTTTAACACCAATGAACATGGTTCCAATGCTCGGCTATGCAACAATGTTCCTGTTAAAAATATTTTCTTCGAAGGAACACCCTTTTAATAAATTTCGCGCACTAAATGACTAGATCTAATTCATCCAAAGGCTGCAAAAATGTGGTGTTGATATTTTTAGTAATAAATTCCTGGTCCAGCTGTGAGGAGATTAAGAAGTTTTGTACTTGAAGACAAATAACCTGTTATTTGAATTAGTCTCCGAGGTGTAATCATTATGGCAATGCTAGTAAATAGTAATTGGTGACATAAATTCATGATATTTATCTGATTAAAATATGTACAAGTTTCTTTACATGTCACCTATTGACATACCATACTCACGTGAATAAGGGCCTCTGATTTGAAATAAATAAGCGCCCCTGTTTGATTTAGCATACTTGCCATTGATGTTCATGTCAGTTAATTTATACTGGTATTATGGAAAATTCTCAGCGAAAATAATCATGCACAAAACTCCAAAGCTAATGTCGTATCTCATGTATGTGTGCAGTCTTAAAAGGGACTTTCCGCTCAACATGATCAGCGCCATGGATGAAACACCAGTGTGGCTTGACATGAAGGCTGACACAATGCTGGATTTTATTGGTAAAAAGTCATTCCCCCTCAAGACCACTGGTCATGAAAAGTCACGCATGATGGTCATTCTAGCTACCAAAGTCGAAGGGACAAAGCTGCCACCATTCATCGTTTTCAATGGCAAGCGCAAAGACAAGGACCTGGACAAAATCAGTAGTGTCATGAAAATAGGTGGATGAATGAGAACCTAACACACAAGTGGCTGAAGAAAGTTTAACATCTTTTAATAAAAGCCCAAATCTCGTACCATATGTTGACATGTTTTTCGATGGATGAACAATATTATTTTCTTAAAAACATTAAGAGCCTCTGTTTGAATAAGGGCATGCTTGAATAGCCGCCGGGGGAAAACAGTCATCGAAAAGAATAGCCACCAGGGCCCTTATTCGCATGAGTACGGTAATTCAAACTGTACACGGTTATAGAAACTCAGCTCTTTATGTTTGTATAATTCTTTTTATCAAACTACCAAATTAAATGTTTTTTATGAAAGTGCCTAACCCTGGTGACTGGAAATAGCATAGTAAGTTGTCAGACTTTCGTGTGTTAACCATGTTTCATTACCATAGACTATACACATGTTTGTTACAGAGGACAAATAATGAGAGGTAGGGGGATGAGAGGCATGATGAGGGGCCCTGCTCCAGGTATCTTTAAACCAGGATCACCGTAAGTATTCTTAGTGAACATGAAGAACATCATTTAAGAGAACTCTGAATGTGAAGAGATATGATGAAACTGAAGTTGATAAAATGAGATCAATTTAATCACTGTCTGTTTGGTGTACGTTTTGTTACAGCTTTAAGCCATTCATTCCTCATCTGCCCTTTGATTTAGTTCAGGTAAGTAACCATTGATAGCCTTTTAAGAATTTCCTTGTAATTTCAAAATTGTTTTATAATTCGACTCCATTAAATTATTGAGGTAATCTTTTGATTCTAATCCAGTTAGGTGGGTTAGAATCAAAAGATTGTCATTTCATCTGACACACTTTAGGTAAAGGCATAATTTATAGTATTCAGTATTTTCATGTTTGTTTTTTATAGTGTGAAACTATTTTCCCGAGAGCTAAGCCTGCTCCTGATGACAAGCCAATAGCTGAGGTAAAGAGAGCTATTTAATATTTATAGTAATAATAGGGGTAGTAACAGTAATACAAATTTGTTTTGAAAGGTGTAAATGTAATTTCAATTGTTTAAACAGATCCTCTTTACTTTAAATATTTGTTGGAGATGAGCTCAGCTAATAATAATTGTGTATATAATATTACAGTTATATGCTATTTAGACATATAATCTATGCTTAATATTCTATAATTAGGTATATTAACTAGCATAATTATAAACATACAAACACAGATGTAAAAGCTAATTGATTAAAAAATATAAATGCTGCATAAAACAATGTTCATTTGAATGTTTTGTCTCATGACTCAATTTGATCACAGGCGTTACTGAAAAGAGCACAAGACTTAACACCAACACCCCAAGAGCAGGCTTCAGTACTAAGCCTTGTCACAAAGATTAATTCAGTTTTGGAGAATCTAGTGATTGCACCAGGTGGATTTGATGCTGCTGTTAGTATTTTTATTTTAACAGTATAACAGAATGATTTGTTAATTACTGCCATCACTTCAAAGTATTGTATGCTGATTGTAATTATATGACTACATATATTTATATTAAGAAAATCAATGTAATAATTTCATGTTGCATTTATATAATCTTGGCAATTTTATATGAAGCACATAAAATTCTTAGTAAACTAATTAAAATTTGGTCTACCTACATGGCATGTCCTATAAACCATCACTACCACTGCTACACCAATTATCATCATCACTACTACTACTATAGATAAATTATTACTTCTTTTAGCAATTGGAAGAGGTAAGACAAGTTGGGTCTTTCAAAAAGGGCACAATGATGGCTGGACATAATGTAGCTGATATTGTTGTCATCCTAAAAACACTTCCCACAGGTAAGCTGATTGATAGATGATAATATTTAAACATATAAATCAGTAAAGTGTTTCTACAGTTAGGTGTTTTATATATATATATAAATATAAATAAATCTAACCTTATACAATTAACTCTATTGGTAATACACTGATTTCATGTTTCTTGCATTTCAGTTGAAGCAGTTCAAGTTTTGGGCAACAAACTAGTTGAAGAACTTAAACAGAGTGATCCACATGAAGGTATATCTGGTTAATTTGTGTTGCAATTTTTACACTATTGCTTTATAATTATTATTATTAATTAAGCTCATCCAAAACAGTTTCTGTAATGGTAATAATAACTGAAATTTTTATCGACATATTTAATGTAGACACATATCAGAAACAATTTGGTTAAACATCAGGTTATGATGTATATATGTTATTATGCCCAAGTACGGTGATGAAGAAATTAACATATATTTATCTTAACCTAGTATTGACAATGTTGACCAATGAGAGTGGATTTGAGATCAGTTCATCAGAAGCCACGGTAAAGGTTCTTGTCACGACAATACCACCAAACCTGAAAAAACTGGATTCAGAATTGCACTGTAGGTATCATATTTTGCAAATCTTTCGTATGATAGGCCTTGATCACTGCAGCCGAAATAAAATATAGTTTAAACGAGGTAGTTATCTAATATTTGCATCCATTCTAAATGATAAGATCTTTTTGTATCTCTAGTGACCAGCATAGGCTAAATTACTGTATATTTTATTATTAATTCAGATTAGGAAGTGTTTTAGATTAAGTATGTTGGTTGTCATGGCATATTGGAAACTAAGCATGTAGTAGTTTGTCACCTATTTTGGTTAAACCACTCTGAAGCTGAAAAAAACATATTTCTTATTACAACTCCTGACTTTTAAAGGAATTCAACGGTTGACCATACAAATACTGGGAATTTGGTGTCTTGAAATTTATTACCAGAATTGAATACTAACGTATCTTCACTGGTTGGCCATCGTGGGCAGTATCACACCAGAGAACTGATACAGTGTTAGTCCCAACTATCCCAACACTAATATGTTGTCAAGGAAGACAGTGGGGGATTAATCGCTGTAATATGGGTCAGTAGGAGGAGCCTGACAGAACATGTATATGTTTTGCTGAACTGTCCAATAATAATTTGTACTTTGTGTTGGTACCGAGAGATTAATTGTTAAACTAACAGATTAAATATTACGGGGAGTTGCTTTTTAAGGGTCATTTTGGTTGGTGTAACTTATTGAACAAATGAAAGAGATATTTACTCATATGCAGAAGAGAAGGCTGCCATATAAATAAAACCATACTGATTTACAATTTTATTTTGTTCTTCAGTAAATGGTAAAATCATGCAAGGACATCTAGCAGCTATCCGACATGCACGTTGGTTTGAAGAGAACGCCTTCCATTCCAGTATCAAGGTACTTATTCGACTGTTGCGTGACTTGCGTAATCGCTATGAAGGCTTTGAACCTCTGACACCCTGGATCATTGATTTGTTGGCACACTACTGTATTATGAACAATCCCACAAGACAGCCACTACCCATCCAAATTGCTTACAAGCGAGTGTTCCAGCTCCTTGCTGCTGGATTTTTCTTACCTGGATCTGCTGGAATAACCGATCCATGTGAACAGGGAAATGTCCGCATACATACAGTGATGACTTTGGAGCAACAAGTAAGTATAAATACTTAATAATTAATTCCGTTCACTGAGTAGTTTATGACACTGGCCGTAAAATGTAGACTGTATAATGATTCAGTTATAATTGTTTCAAAAGAAAACATAATCTTATTAATTTTTAGGTTGCTTGCTTATAAATTATACTTAATTCATTTGAAATTGAATATTTGCTTTTTGTACTACATCTCGCAACACATGGGTTATTGCTGCTGCATCATTGTGGATAAGATACAAGAATGAATGCTTCCAATGCCCTTTTCCGGATATTTTCTCTATTTATATTAGCCCAACGCTGATTGTAATCAGATTATAGATTGCACGAAATTGAACCGGATATTATTTAGCACAAAGTATGATGATTATACCAGTTGTGTTTTATCCCTGTTTAGGATCAAGTATGTTGTACAGCACAAACCCTATTACGAGTATTGAGTCACGGCGGCTATAAAAAAGTTATGGGCATTGAGGAAAGTGGTGGTAAGTTTTGTCTGATCGTATTGAATTTTCGTTTCATTGTTTTTGTTCTGGAGGGAAAGCCATGTCTGGTGGGTGTTTCATCTACTTCTGGAGGTTAGTCCAGTTTAATCTACCTCGTGTACAAAAATGGCCTTTAACCTCCAAGCATCATCATCATTCTGGAGTAAAGGTTTAAAATGATATCATTAGATGTGTATAACTCTGTGTGTGTCCCCTGTTTAGTAGTCTTATACAAAGCGCCTTCATTAAATATTGGTTTTTATGTTTGTGTGATTCATTCAGATATTGACACAAGCATGAGTGTTTGGGAAGGTATTGTGGTGACACCTTCTGAGAAGGCATATGAAAAGCCAGCAGACAAAGATGAAGAGGAAGAAGACGGAGTAGATAAAGAATCTGATGATCAAATGGAAACACAAGAACAATGAAGATTATATAAATATAATCATTATATATATAACGAAGGTCTGAACCAGAATTGTTTTTTGTTGAAACTGGTTTAACAAAATATGTGTTCGCTGAATTTCTGTTTATAACAGAGACCTTATATATATATATATATATATATATCATGTGAATGTTGATTGATAGAGATATAAAGTTAAAAAAGATGATAAAAGGTATTCATTCATGTGTATTTGTGTTTTTATATAAAGGTATAAATGTAGGTTTCATTGACGATCTGTGGTTAATCATGTAATTTATCATGTTTTAACTTGTGTACATTTTATCTTGAAGAAATATAAGAAAAATGAGTGTTGGTTTATATTGTGTACTGAAGTAAATAAATGTTGTATAACAATGGTTGTGTGTGTGTGTGTGTGTAGTTACAACTGGAAGTAATAATATAATTCTAATAACCTGTATACAAACAGACAAAGAACATAAATTGTATTGTAACAACATTATACGTCTGCTGTTCTGTGGAAATAAACAGTATTATTATTATAGACAGTACACTAGCAGCAAGCATGTTGGCTTATCATAAAAATATAATTCTGGAGTCGCACAAAAATTATGACAGAATCATTGAAAGGGTTAGATGTAGACATAAAAAACAATACAAACATAAAGATGTGTGTTGGATGACATGATGTTCGTTTGAGAGATTAAGTTTTGGATAAAGAATTTCCTATATCTCGAGTTTGGTATGATGAAGCTCATGTACCTGATCTCATATAGGAAAAAAACGTGGATGGATTTCTGTGGAAACAACACATTACACTTCTTGATAGCATTCTGGTACTTATAATACAGCTCGTCAATGCTCGATATATCAGTCTTAATGATCTTGGTGGCCTGTTTACAAGATCGTGATGGCTATCTTATCAGTACAGCTAATAGAAGACCACCAGAGGGTTATTTTGTAACATAATATACTTTTTATCATTAAAGTATAGAACAAGTGGATTATGTCAGTTTTGACACAGAGTGTATTCAGTAGTCTACAGAAGAATAATCTTTGTTTACATTTTGAGACCACTGTTGCACAGTGATTTGACCATATTAACTCAGTCAATAATGATGCTGAGGTATTTGAAGAAAAAAAAAACATTTCAACAGGGTTTTTGTTTAATGTGAGGGCGCAATTGAGCAATGTTAGAATGTTTGAAAATCAAATTTAATTTCTTTGATTTGGTAACATTCATCAACAAACTGTGTGACTGAGAACACAGATATTTCAGCTGTCTGGGCTTTATAGTTATTGATGGTAAGAATGGTGAACAGTATGTTATTAATAATTAGTACTCATTGATTTCAGGCTTTAAGGTGTTCAGTGCTCATCTGAAGTCTACGAACAGTGACTGGACATAAGTATTTTACTTTTCAAGATGTTCAATGACAATATTGTTTAGGGGGTTTATGAGATTCTTTTAAGCATAAGCCATTACTTTTATAAATTGATGAGTATGCTACATCTGAATTGTTTTTAATTATTTAGCATATCATATTATTATACCTATACATAAACTAGTATAATGTTGAAAAGGATACTGATAAACTGTTCACACAGACACACACACACACACACATATATATATATATATATATATATATAAACATAGAATGTTGAAAAGGAGGATGCTTGAAGCATTGCTTATATAATGGATCCCCCCCTTATAGAAGACACGGTGAGCTGCTAGCGGATAAGCACTTGGTTTCAAGGGTCACGTTAAATGGCGCTGCCGTCTCTAATAAATTATTAAAATAAAGGGAGACGTTAAATTTAATCCTTCCTTTTAAATTTAATCTTTCGGATCCATCTATCCTTACTGGTCCCCTGTGAGTTAGTCTCAACCATTCCGACATGGGTTATCAAGCGACAACCTGGGGATTCTCCACGAAACACAAGGAAGACATATTCTAGTTTAGGCTAATCCATAAATTATCAATCACATAACATTCAAAGGTTTTCGTGGCAGTTTCCCTTTCGGAACGTGTTATTTAACATTATAATATATTTTTGTTTGGCCAAATGTTTCGGTGAATAGTACGCGCGCGCAGGTTTTGTTACAGCTTTCGTTTGGGTATATTACGATTTTTCTTTCGTAAAATTGAAGTGAAGATATAAAATATAAAGAGATGCCGTACGCCAATCAACCAAAAGTTGCTCTAACAGAATTGACAGAAGAAAATTTAAAATTTATTCTAGAAGATACCGATTTGAGGTAAGAATATTAATTTTATTTATGTTCTTTTTAATATCGCCCATCTTTTCCTTTCAACCTTTGGCAGCTAGATCTAGACGTCTAGATCTACTGCGATAAACCGGCTTAGACTTTGGCATCTAGATCTATTCTATGACTATGACATCTTCTTTGTCTTATTCGTGATGGCCGATACATCAATTTTTTTACTTATTCCCTTGGTTGACATGTGGTTTCTAGTGAACGTTGTGACCAGCACCTTGAAGAAACTTCAACAGCGTTGGTAACATCACTCCTGTTTGCACACAACTGATGGGGACGAGCTTGAAGGCTCATATTCACATGTTTGACACGTCTACAGGGAAGTTCACAACGAGAAGTCGGTTCTCTTAGGTATCTTGTGACTTGCATTGCTGCAGAGTGTAAATTGCAGAGACAGCAGTGTTACGAAGAGGGCAGGGTATTATATAGAGTTGACAGAAACCACGAGGAGCAACAGCATGATTGTCGTCCATGTACCTGTTTGTTAGGTATTGACAGGTGTTTCAAGGCATCACTGGCACCGAAAATTATGATCCTAGGATCAGTTGTCGAAGATGAGAAAGTGTTGTGGGTTGGGCCCTGAAGTTTGAGCCCATTCACCATCAATAATTAGATCTTGAAGGGAAACTGGATCTGCAGGTTGTGACTAGTCACTAACTTCGGGTCATCAAGATCAAGACTCTTAGTCAGAATTGTTTTGCAGTCAGTAGTACCCTGGACACATCTCCATCTAATGTTACTAGGCTTGGTTATCTGCATGGTATAGATGAAACCAACTAGAAGTTTCTTCTGACCACCTTTGTTGCTAGTAATAACCTCCATCTCTGACTGTCAGAGGAATCACGGAATTCATTCTATCAGTTTGTGTTATTTATAATTAAAAAAATACTTGTGTTTGAACTACTTACTTTACAAAGAGCACTTTAAATTATGGTGTTGTGTAAAGATGGAACCTAGTTATCTAATGATCTATACTGCAAAGGGAAGTCACATCTTGAGAGATGTTTATGAAATTACCAAATCACATGTAACTGTAAACAAGCTATAATAATTAGGGAAGCTACATTTTTAGAAGTAGATGTATACATAAAAGATAATTACCCTATTGCCAAGTTACAGTTTGCTTTACCTCAAACAATATTAAAATAAACATTATAAAAAATAAATACGAAACATGTTACTGAAAATCATAAGAAAAATACAAAAAGATGTCATTATTTCCTGTTTTTATATATATTATATAGTAATATGCAGTACAATTGTGTTTAGATTTGCAAGTATCTATGTAAGAAAAAATTTAAACATTTTGTAAATTGTTGAGAATGATGTCACTGGAAAGGGCCTCGAACAACTAATAAAATGCTACAGAACAAAGCTCCAAGAAAGTTTTACCTGGAAGAGATGACAAAATATTGACTAATTAAATCATAATTTATTAAATATTATACTAAATTAACTGCAGTTTACAATGATAAAAGGCTATTCATAGAATTTTAAACTCTTCAATGTTTTGTTGTGCTGCAGGTATACAAATTACAAAATATTCAGATTATTTTGGCACCAATTAAAGATCTAAATCTTAAGTCATAATTTTCAGGACCAACTACGAATATATTCATACAAATTATAAATGGTGTCAAAATGTGAACAAGATCAACCACATATTAAATAGTCCCAAACTTTAGTTATAACATGTTTGCATTGTTTAATAATACTGTATATAAGTAACACAAACCAAATAAATAATGGTAGGTCAAGCTGATGTTTATTAAAGTAGTCAGGGGGTTCAGATTTGGCGATTAAGGGGGCCAGGGATTATTGGTGTGGCGAGAAATTAGCCTGTCTCCAGGGAAGTACTGCTTAAGGTACTGATTAGTTCTATTAGAGCAATGAGGAGGCACCCCATCCTGCTGAAACACCACAATTTCTACACTTCCTGCACATCATCTCAATGTACCGCTCTGAATTAAGTCACAATTCTCATCATATGGAAATGGGCTTCATCACTGAACTGAATCGAGTCGAGAACACCTGGGTTATTCTCAATTCTTTCACTAATCCTCTGGCAAAACTCCACCCATTCTCTTTTATTTGCATCAATTTGTTTCTGGAGGATTTGCACCTTATGAGGAAATAGTATGAATGACTCTGCACAGTTGAGATGCCAACTTCCTAAGACAGTTGTCTTGTCGATTTTCGTGGCGACTGTTGAAGATGTTCCCTTAGTGCCTGAACATTAGCTGGTGTTCTGATAGTAACTTGCCACCCACTGTGACCTTTATTGTCATTTCCCACACTGACAGTGTGCCTAAATTTCTCTACAATGTTCGTTATCATTTTCTGCATGGAACCTTTCTCCTCCGAAATGTCCTCTGTGTTAGAACCACTGATTTGGTTGAAAAGTAACTTTCAAGAATGTTTGTCCTTTCATGCACTAAAATTGATGTACCAGTTTGGTATCAAACAAATTCTACTGGTCTTGGTAACAGCTCACCTGAAAATTAAAAGAAAATAATTATTTCTTCAACAAAGAAAAATAAACAGATTTTTGTGGGCCACCCTGTATGTGTGTGTGTGGCTTAATTACTTTGTTTCTAAAGTTATTTTAGTATAAAGAACAACACCTGGGATCAATTACATTGAAATGTAATCTGTTCCAGTTATTTGTTGTATTACAATTACAGCTGTAATCAAGGCATCATCGTAATCCAGGTTGGCAGGTTTTTGACACTACCAATTTTCAACTATGATTTTATCCAGCTGTCAAAAACATAAATTTCTCAGCCCTAATTTCATTGACAATAAATTACAAAAACCTCTTCATATCTCAAGTTGATTAAAAACTCTGTTGTTAATTCCTATGTACATGATCTATTTCACGTATTGTCGTATTAATCATTTGAAGAAAATGTCCACGATGAAAGAACAAATTACATACAGTAACTGTGTAAGGAATAACCATAATACTATTAATAGGCTACAGGTGTTATATTGGGAGATTAAACGATGATCTAATCATGTCACATGACCACTGGACAAATATTCTCTCATCGGCTGAAGATATATATGGTGTCATATATGTGGTGTCAGTGTCAGCGTAGTTTCTTCAGCTTTGGCAATATCCTTACCAAAGCGAGGAATAGACTTGGTAATGCAAAGTTGGTGTTTTGCTATTGAGCCTCGAGATATGTTGATGAACACTGATATTGTGATGAAAGTAACGCAACAACTACATGCATCCATGATATGATACTGACTGTGTACATGAATGAAACAATGATTACATAAACATTATTCATTTTAGATCATCTGACTATTATTTATTGGATATATTTTGAATGAACGCTTTATTTCATATGCCTTTAATTTGTGTTGTTTGTGTGTTACAAAAGCGTATGTCTGTGTGCTATCCTATTATGTGTATGGTTTATATACTTGTCAAAATGATGATGATTATGGAAGGCCCCCCTCCCCTGACTGATCAGAAATCAGTCAGTTTTTTAATATATTGTAAGCATTTGACATCAGATACACACAGAAAGAGGAATGAAGATGCAGAAGCATGCAAGCCTTCTTCTGTGATATTAAACGGCCAGTTACAGAATTAAATGCATGCTTGCTTTGTTTTTTCGGGGAGAATCCCCAGGCTGTCGCTTATTCGGCACAGCCTCTATGTTGGAGTGGTTGAGAAATGCACCTCCCCCATCACTCACAGGGGAGCGGTACGGAAAGATGGAGCCGAAATACCCCGAGGGTGGTCACTGCCAGAGTGTTTTACGTTGTCAGGGGGGTCTTTAATGCCCCCCTTTATTTTTACTAACTCAGTGGAGACGGCAGCGCCATTTAACATTGTCATCCACCCACGTTGTTATGAGCCGAAAAATTAATCTCTGGAAAAGAACCTGTGACCGCCAGGCCACTGGAGCTCACAATTAAGTGCATTGTTTGACTTGCCATATTTATAGCAGCAGCAGTTGATTGTGGAATTGGTAATTAGTCATTCATGCACTAGATTTCCAGTTTATATTTTTTGGTTGATGTTGATCACTTGAACAAAATTACCAATATGAAATTTGTATTAAAACGGGGAATTTTATTCCCAGATGAAAAGAGGTAGTTTGGTAATCAATCTAGGTATGGATGCGTCATGAAATTTGTTTGGATGAATGCTGTACCTAGTAACTAGCATTGCAGCGTACACAAGACCATACATACAACAATTGTCCCACTACATCGATTTGCCTATAAGATATATACATTCTAGAAGAACACGAACACAGCCATTCAGCAGATCTAGCAAGATTTATGATGAAGGATATATATACATCATCATTATCTCTGAGGCTGAGCATCGTAGATTAATGCTTGCTGTTGTCTCATTGTTGTCAGCATAGTTAGTTTCAGTGATAATAATTGTTGAGTACCTGATCCTAGCAAAGTGGCATATATTACAGGGTTCCCACACGTCCTGGAAAATAACAAATGCATTTTCCAGCTCTTGTAAATGTCCTTGAATTTGACAAAATCATGAACTATCCTGGAAAAAAATATTGCCTGTGAAAAATCCACTTAGAACCAAAAAGCAAATGAATAAATATTATGCCTGTGGAAGAAAATTCAATTGTAGAAGAAAAAGAGTACAGGTACATAGTCTTGATATCAGTTAAGATTTAAATAAAAGTGGGAGTCGCAACACTGGATCAATATTTATTACAGTCAGCTCCAAGTCTGTGTTCTTTGGAATCGTTCTAGGAGCAATATTAAATTAAATAAAAAAGTATTTTTCATAACATTGTGATTATTGAAACTAGAACGATGTTTGTGTCTCATATATCCCCCAAAATAAATAAATTTTAGATTTGTGACTGTAGGTCTGTGATCATTTTGACTTGCCACTCGACGGATTATGTGCTGGGCTACAGCCTGCGAGTTTGATATTTGTAAACTGATGGCATGATGAAGTAAAATAATTCTCACTCAAAATTTTGATGGTGTTTCAATTTAAGGCGTAGAACATCCTCTTTACAGTAGACCTCCTAACAGAACGTCCCATCGAGAGATGAACAGATCTATTTATCAAAAGGTATGAGTGTACAGGATCATAATGCACACCTGCAGGCATTGATCTGTAACTTATAAGCCAATATCCATTCTTGGCGAACAGTGATCATACTAGTCACGTTCAGAGTTGTTTTATTTAAATTATTTTATTTTAAACCATTGATTTAAATAAGTGCATTTTTTTAATTAGGTGCTTTGGTTTTCTAAAATTTTATTGATTTTTTTGGGACTAATTTGATTTTTATTATTCCATTTATTTGGATTGATTATTATATTAACATACATTTATCAAGTAACTTGCAGTACAAAAGGTGAAATGTTATTTAAAATCAATTGTTCCTTATGTTGAATAATTATTTTCCCATACATGTGTAATTATAATTGAATTGCAATTAGATTTTAACACCTTAGTCATATGAACTAATGAATGTATTTTTTTATTTGTTAATTATGGAATTTTTTGGCCCAGTACACAGTTATCAGACGTAATTTAAATATTTAATGGTTTTTGTGTCATTATCACTAGTGCATGATAATAGAAATATGGATGTTTTGTGGAAACAACCAGATAATTATACTGAGCAGTCATAGAAGACAATGAAGCCCTGTTAGTAGCAGTTGGCTCGTGAGATAGGCTTATCTGCCATTGTTCTTGTGACAAATACAAGAAACGGACAGATAAAACAATTACTGATAAATGCACGAACGTGCAAAAGCCTGTGTAATATTAACCGGTCTCGATCACAACACGTGATGACAAACACCTTAGATAAAATAGTCTCACTAAATGTCTGTCGTCAGTGTGTTTTGTTCGTGGTGTTACGTCATACATCATGCTATCGGCCCTGAAGTGACTTAGTCTTCGATGGTATTCGATGGTTAAAATTATGTTGGCCTTTTTTTCCATCTTTTCATCGGGTACAGATGATCCAGAAATATGGCATCAGAGTCGGTGTGGTCGACCTTTATCAGCAGAACGCAGGCATATATTTTTCACAAATTGGATATCCATTCATTAAATTTGAGTGGTAGCGTGGTTGGCCATAGATCTATAGCATCTGGGTTCAAACCCCGGCCAGGCTATGTCAGAAGGGTGTTTCATTTTTCACTTTGTCTGATTACCTTTGGAGGTCTCTCGGCCCATTTAGCCAACCTGGTGTGCAGAAAAGTGGCGATAAAACATCAACATTTACGTGCCAGGACAAATCGTTTAATACTTTGGTCGCTTCTTGTGCTGAAATCAAGTCACTCGTCTGCATTTTCATTACAGAGTGATGTCTGGTGACCAAGATTTAGATCACTACTAAAACACTCTGGCGTTTGCAAAACTTTATAAGTTGTTGGTTCATGCAGTTTTGTGGTGAATCATGTCTTTATGCAATAATGGCATGTTGTTAAAAATGTACAACGGCTGATGCAGAGATACATAAAATGATGCCAAGAAGAAAGTTTCAAATGCATGTGTTGGGGTGAAGGCACTGGCACAGATAATCTTTAAAATAACTTATGGATGATTCAGCATGAGGCCGATATATGAAATATAATGTTTTGTTGGTGTGACATCTAAATATTTGATCGTATGTCCCTACGTCACCGTGAGACAAAACTCCAAATATCAAACCGTCTATGCCTAGTCTGATTGGCTGAGAGTAACATGCCTAGGTCATGGCCCCGGGGTTGTGAGAACGTCTAGGTTAATCATCCAACGTTCTATATTATAAACTATCTTCTAATTATTATGTATCTCTTTTTGCTCAAGCACTTAATGAATGATATACTTCTATTGCCACTGTCTTCAAAGATCAATTCGTGCGATGGGCAGCTGTCATTAGCAGTAATTAAAACCGATTGTGATCTCTACCTAAACAGATTGTTATTGTATCATAGCCTAACCTAATGTCTCTTATACAAACTATATAATTGTAATAATTGTTTTAATGTTATTCATGACAGGCAGGCTAAACCCAACCTTAAATGTCATTGTAAAGACTACATCTAAATGGACTTTATGTTATTAATATATAAAACGCATCAACCAAACGAACGGTGCCCAATACAAGAAAACACTCTTTCTATTCATGATTCAGAAGTGTTGCCGACTAAAAGCAAAAGGGTAAATCAGACTCCGAACTAGACTAAGGAAAAAGGCGAACTCATTCTGACTCTTTAATGGAGCAAATCATATACGGCGCCAAGCACTTTTTATGGACATGCAAACGAGACGAGTTTAATTCAATGCGACTGCCCCATATCCAAGAAAGAATTCCTATCACCGTAATGCGTTGGGTCTGCCTAAGCCATAAAAGGTTATGCACTGCTTGGTGTAGTCATTCTGACTACTGGATGAACCACTTCCACGCAGCGACCAGATGTCATTTCACAGACATATCTAAAGAACGTGAAATGTATAGTTCCCTGTGGTTAGAAGCAATATTGTCTGTATATTGTATAACTATAAGAACACTAATTATTCTGCCAAACTATAATATGAACAGCAATATTTTATGGAGACGTGTGTGATGTTTTGCCAGTAAACAAGTCACTGTCCAACAAAACCTTTAAAACAACATGTCATGGAAGTCATGAGAATGTCTCGAGTTGACTCTCTAACTGGGTATATTTCTAGATAACTTTAAATTTTTAGCTCTGAATAATTTGAATAATGGTGTAAAAAAGAAGGCCTCAAATACACACGTTTGGGTATGTGTGTGTGTGCGCGCACATGTGTGTAAGAGAGATGGTCTGTTTGAAGAAATGGTTGGTTCTGCTGTTTGCCTATTAGCTTTTCTTTCGAATTAGTGGTATAATATCCAATCATTAAATAAATAAATACATTAAATTTTGTTTAGCCATGATGGGTGGACGGACTGGTAAGATAAAGAGAAATAAATAGCTTTAGTCAATTTAAAATTGTTTAAAAAATGTGATTATGTGTGGTCTGATATAAACAAAATATTTTTTTCTATTTCTGTATGATCATCAAGTCAATAAATTAATATATATATATATATATATATATATATATATATATATATATATAGCTGCATTATATACATGTTAGTGTCTTTTATCATATTTGTACATGTATTTGTCTTGTAATGATAAATAAACTGTGTACACTATAACCTTCTAAAGGGTGTTTCATCTTTCACTTTACCTCATTATCTTTGGAGATGGTGAAGCAGTGAGAGCACTGCATTGGAAGCCATCAAGTTGTGTGTTTCGTATCAAGCTCATACCCATGTTTGTGAGATAAAATTTCACTTGGGTGTCACCCTTCAGCAACGTGTCCCAGGTGTGACCAACTGTGAGGCCATACAATCAAGCCAGAATCATTGTCTTTCGAGCTCACAAAGCTCATTTAGCCTACTTTGTGCAACAACACTTGTGTACTATTTCCAGCGATTAGCAACCTTGTAACACTTGAAAAATAACAAATCTGTATTGATTCCCTTTTCCCTTGCAGTGTTGCCAATGCTTTGCGACGTGTGTTTATTGCAGAAACACCCACTATAGGTAGGCCTTTTTCCCTCACTGATTCAATTGCTAATGAAATTTCAATTATAAGAATATGATTCAATAGTTTCCCTAACTTGTCATTAGTATTGATCATCCTAGAAACGGAGTATCGAGATAACTCGCATCCTGTCTTTCTCACTGTTTATTTACATCTTGCAGCTATTGACTGGATCCAGATTGAGTCTAACTCTACAGTGTTATGCGATGAGTTTCTGGCTGGAAGGGTTGGTTTGATCCCGCTAACTTCAGATGAAGTGGTTGATAAGATGCAGTATTGTAGGGTGAGTGGTATAAGAATAACAATTAATACGGTAACCTGAGCGTATATCTTTTAGTCAAATGGTCTCCTAACAACTGGCACAACTAAAACATCATCTGAAATGATCCATTGGCCAATGAAATTGGCCCAAACTCGTAATATTTGCAAACCTGGCGACTTTTCTTCATTCATTTTGAAGGATGGGTGTTTGGTGATAGAGTCACCTTTATACAAAGTTTAAATATATAAAATACCCTTTTATCTCAATACGCTATTTAGTTGCTTATTATAGATTACCTCCCATTTTTGTTCTCGCAAATATCGAATAACGATGATGGAAAATTATTTTCCATGGTAAGGTAATGGAATAAATTAGTAACTGCTGGTGCTTTAAAAAAAAAAAATTTGTCTTTTTAATTTATTTGTCACTGGATGAATATATCAGAATAATTATGTAATAGAATGGAAATAAAATGTTCTTATGCGGTGTCCAGCATATCTGCGAAATAAATATTTGTCAACTTTTTACAGCAGTTTCAAATAAGAGATATAAATTCAATATATATGATTTTATAATCAAGAAATGAAACATGCATCAAAGCAGCTGGTTTATTTTTGCCCCATGTTTTTATTGTACGTTGCAACATAATTGCACTTTATCTTTACGTGAACCAAGATAATTAGGCCTTTGTAATTTGGGTCTATGGGGGTCTAAATTACTGAATAAACCATACCATACCATACTCGCCGCATAAAGCGCCAGCTCATTGTTCTTATTGTTAGTGAGTTTATGATGTATGACGTTTGTTCTAACACGTGTGTGGGTGCCGTATCTGGAGATTTTGTATGAAGCGATATCGCTATTGATGTTTTGTTTTTATCAGGACTGTACCTGTGATGAGTTCTGTTCAGATTGTTCTGTGGAGTTTACATTGGATGTACGCTGTACTGATGACCAAACCAGACATGTCACAACAGCAGATCTAATCAGTAGTAATCCTAAGGTGATACCAGTAAGTAAGTTCTGATAATGATGATAATACTGTATATTTAATAAAGCATCGTTACTAGTGGTGGCCTTTCAAGGGTCGCTGTACAGTGATACCCCGAATTATATGTCTGTGAAAACTCAATAACAAATTTAAGCGATAATCATTGATTTTCTGTGAAAACGACTTTGAACTGTTTTTAGAACGGATTTAAAATTTCAAGAGACCACTCATTTCTAATATCCACCAGTAATCTATTCCACAAAGTGGCGGCTGTGACGCTAAAGGCATAATCACCATATGACTTGAGCCGAGACACTGTCACCTCCAATAGTATCTGACTGGATGACCTGAAAAATTTAGGGATGACTTTCTAATGGACACCAGTTCATACAGGTATTCAGGTGCCATGTCACTGATAGATTTATGAGTTGTTTATAAAATCTTGAAATGGATACGTTGTCTAACAGGCAGCCAAAGTAATTTTTGCAAATATACTATTCTGAATTCGCTGAAGGCGATTGATGTGATGATCAGATATGTCATATAACAGGAAGTTACAGTTGTTTATACGAGATGTAACAAAGGCGTGGACCACAGTTACAAGTGATTCTTGTGTCAACGGTGGGTGTTCTCAAGATGGTAGTAGCCGGCCCAGCGTATGTGTTTATATGTATTAATTCATTTGTCAATAATAACCCCTAGATTTTTTACAGCCCCATTAAGAGTAATCGAAGATGCACCCATCTGTAATGCTGGTGTTTTAGGGATTTAACACAATATACTATATGTTTTATTATCATCTAATCATAGAAGATTTTGAGTCCTGTTTGCGTGATTAACACCCCCTCATCTTATTATTTTATATTGATAATGTGACCACTCCTTCTACTGTCCGAAACACATGGATACCGCAATGTCGGATTCGGGTTCACATGCCACCTATATGGAATCTTGGCTTTAGGTGTAACTGGCACTCACAGCCAGCATTGCATTGCGGATTATAAATATGGGTACGCAGCAGGAAAACAGATTTTTTGACGAATTTTTGTCTCGCCGATCAGCGCTAGCCCGGCATGAAACTATACTTGCCCCGGGCATCGGGGCAACCTATTTTTCAGGCCCTGGTTCGAATCCAATTCACATCCGTGTTCATGTGATGTTTCCCTAGGCAGTCACTGCCTGGCCACAAGTTCTTCTCCGAGGCTAAATAACTTGACTCAACTTATTGTTGATTTGTAGCTAGCTTATCCACGTTTTTGCTGACTGTTGCTGATATTCTAATTTGTGATTGGTTGGAATTTGTTTGAATGACATGGGCCACAATCAAAACACATTTGGTACGACACCAAGTTTTAGTCAGTTTATGGGCTAAACATTTAAGTCAATTGGTCCAATTTTGATTAGTAATTTTGGAGACTGAAACAAATTAATCCTCATATGTGTGGACCATATAAAAACAACATTCAGTCGTGTTTTGTGTCTAAATGGAAAAGCCATCTTAATTAATGGTTATTGATATTCTCAGAAGGATATTGATAAAAAAACGTGACAACTGGTAATTTAATTTATTAAACATTGTTTTAATCAAGATATACGTATCAAATAAGTGTAATTACACAGTCCTAGAGCTCCAGCAGGAGATAAAAATTGCCAATAATTTTTCTACATTATGATCCATCTAGTTGAAACTATAATGTCCACAACAGCTGTGCCAAGTTGGATGAAAATGTTTTCAAGCATTTTGCCACATTTTAACTGATGCTGCATAACGATCGCGAAGAGTTTCAGTTAATGACTAGATTTACTGAACAGATTATGAATAATAATTAGGATGATGTTCCTCTGCAATGCATTGATGACCAATATTAATATCTCACTGAATTAAGTAGATTTCGGTCAGCCATTGATAGACGTCAGTAAGAGAATACCAATTAACACTCACAGTCAGTAACTGTTATTGATCTTAATCATATTACTGTCTTACTGATAATTAATAAAGGTGATATTTGGATGATGCGTGGCTTGTTTATTCATATTTCAGGTTTAAAACTCTGAAATAACACCCAAATTTGCTACATTTCAATCCGGGTTCTATATTTCACGTGTATATGTTTGTAAATGCATATATTTCAGCAGCACGTTACATGTGTATATGTTTGTAAATGTGTATATTTATGGAGAATAGTGATGATTACTATATGATGATTACTGACTAATTGTCTTATCTATCATCTGACAGGTAACGTCTCGTCACAAGGAGGAAGAGATGGAATATGGAGGTCAAGATGGTGAGTATTATTTCACCGAACGGATGATATTTTGATGACGTGATTAAATGTTTCATCCCTTCTTGACAGTTTAGTATGGTATGGAGATTTGACTGATTTATGGTTAGGCATACTTGGCATGTTTCACTTGTTTCAGACATCCTCATTGTTAAACTTCGGAAAGGTCAAGAGCTGAAGCTAAGAGCGTTTGCGAGAAAAGGTTTTGCCAAGGAGCATGCAAAATGGAATCCTACGTGTGGCGTGGCATTTGAGTATGATCCGGACAATGCCTTCAGACATACTGTACTCCCCAAACCTGAAGAATGGTAAGACTAAGAGTAGCATTAGTTTATGTAGTACATCCTTGTTATTGTCTATCTCTCTCTCTCTTTCTATTACTCTCTCTCTCTGTCTCTCTCTCTCTCTCTCTCTCTCTCTCTCTCTCTGCATCTCCATTTCTCTTCTCTCTTAGTCTCTCTCTCTATCCTCTCTCTCTCTCTCTCTCTCTCTCTCTGCGTCTCCATTTCTCTCTCAGTCTCTCTCTCTCTCTCTCTCTCTGCGTCTCCATTTCTCTCTCTCTATCTATTCTCTATCTATCTATCTCTCTCTCTGTATGTCCTCTCTGTCTCTTGCTCTCCCTCTTTCCCCTCCTCTGTGTATGTGTGTGTGTGTGTGTGTAGCTGTCTCTTTGTCTCTTCTCTCTCTGCAGTTCTGTTTCTCTTTCTCTCTAGCTATCTTTATCTATCTCTATGTTTTCTCTCTGGATACTATGAGAATGCAGTAATTATTACCTGTTGCTGGATACATCTGACTTCTGACTCATTACCTGTGTTTGTGGGAGGGTGTTACTCCTCAGCCATATATCCCTGATGTGGCCAATACCTAAGCTGAACATAATACTCAATCATTCACTCATTGTAATAATACAAAGTTTAGCAGACCACCATTCTTGATGATAAACTGCCATTGTTAACTTCATTTGTTGGATGTTTCATCCTTTACTGTTAAGCCCAATCATCTCATTTCTTTCTTGACTACCTCTTCAACGACATGTTTCAGGTGAAACTAGCATCAAAGTTAAGCAAACCCATCAATCCAGATTATGTGTATTTTGTTTTTTCCCCCAGATATCGCAGCTGTTGGCTTATATTGCTGTTGTTGTAACCATTCAGCAAGATTTCCAAATAAAATGATGTTTATCTGAAATTTTCAAGAATTCATAAATACACTGTTCCGGTTAAGTGTTCTTTTATCGCGTACCTGGATTTCCCGTAGTTCTGTGACTTTTTATCATTAGTCAGTTGAGCTATTGTATCTTGATTATTTCACTACTTCAGTGAAATGTTGTATAACTGATTTTGTACATATTTCAGATTTCATATAACTAACTTTATGGCCTTAGTTAGTTTGTATTAATATCATTTAACCATCCCAGTGGAAAGGATTTCTATTTTTAATCAGTTGATGTGCAGTTTCATTTTGTCAGCTTGATCTATGTTGATGACACGACTTAGCTTTGATTCCTTTCTCTTGAGCTTTTATCCCCTCAGCAATACACTGTGACCTTGTTTGTTAATTTAGAGGTCATCAGTCTTTGTTTTCATGTTATACGTGGTTAATTCTCAATCCCAATTTTCTTAAGTGTGACCTGTAATTGTCCATGAATCAATGGTTTTAGAGCATTAAGGTGATACTCTCTCTCTCTCTCTCTCTCTGTGTGTGTGTGTGTGTTGGTAAGTTATTTAAATGGTAGGTGAAGTTTTATTAACCCCAGTCAGGAAGAATATTTTATCATTAGATAACCTGAACCTGATTTCAATGTTGGAGAAAGTGAATTACTGGGAAGTGTTGACAATGAAATAGTGGTATAGTATACACTGTAAGCTGATTGTAAGAGTTGTTGTAGAAATTACAAACCCATGCCTAACCCAAACACGTCTTGTTTTTTGTAAACATTGATAATAACAAAGTGTACGATTAACTGTATATAACTGCCTCTATGGCCTTATGAGTTAGTGCATTGGACTGGGGGAGGTTGGAGGTTCGAATCCTGGCTGTGTCACTATAGTAGGATGGGCAAATTTTTCATCTAACCAGGCAACTGGCAAGGTTTTCTCCACCCAATATACCATATATTGTAAATTCAAAAATTGTTAAGAGTTACCCGGTAGTCTTTGTGGTGAAGCAGTAAATTACAGACCTCAGGCGTCTCCCTCATTTGAGGTAGCCAAGCTCTGTAAAATAACTGCCATTTTGGCTAATACTATATAGGTGGTGTGCATATTTGTATCATATTTGTTTTGAGTATAAAAATATGAATAGTTTTGTCATACTTGTTTCAAGTATGAAAACATTAACACACTGCGCATAAGATAAGATGTTGATTTGGGTCAACAGTGATTAAATTAACCAACTGCAGTTGTGATAATGAGTGACTGTTTTAAAAGACTTCTATGAGTAACACGACTACTATTACCACATACTACTATTATTACTGTTGATTACTACATGTTTAATTACTTTGTAATAAAAAATGCAGGTACTTGGTCAGATCAACCAAAATGTAAACAAAACAGCTCTGCATCGTGCAGTATGTTTAAAATTTACGACTAACTGGTATAATGGGTCTAGTGTATGAGATAAAGACAGTTTGGGTGTTGCTGCTGTTTGAGTGTATGGTCAGGTTGATAGAAGATTTTACCCGTATCTAGGTAAATATTTCATACAGCGTTGTACGTTGACACAAGTTGTTTTGCAAAATCTTATTTTACAACTTTGTTTCTCTATCGCTGCAGGCCGAAGAGTGAATTTTCCGAACTGGATGATGATGAATGTAAGTAAATTATGGTTTATATTTGAAGCAGATATTTTGTTACAAGAACAATGTCGTATATCAAAATATCATATATGGCTAAGAGACGATCAGTGCTCACTGTAACAACAACAACAAGAATAATGCATGTACTATATGTACATGCATTAAGAAGCGACAACATCCAATGTTTAATCTAATCTATATAATCTTATTATCATTTCAGTCCAAGCACCATATGATCCAGTTGGAAAGCCAAGGAAGTATTTCTTTAACATTGAATCTTGTGGTTCATTAAGACCAGAGAATATTGCATTATCAGGGCTTGCGGTACTTAAGAAAAAGCTTAGTGACCTACAAACACAACTCAGCCAAGAGATACAGAGTGATGCACTTACCATACAATAGCTAATCTCATTGAACACAGAAATAATAGCATGTAACATGGTAACAGAAGCCAAATTTGTGTAGATCTACATCCCATCTTGATTACAAATCTACAAATATGATAAATTAACAGAAAGAGGTTTAAAGTTAAAATAAATATAATGTTGCACCTAAAATGATTTGTTCTATCCACCACCATCATCCCCCCCCCCACCATGGCATTGGCATTTCCAGCAGGCTTGTGGCAGGGGGATGGGGTGTAATTTCTTGAGAACTTGACTGGCAACCCTTTGAATCAAGGGTTATATTAAGAAGAAAAAAATTAGTGTCCAATTTAAAAAAAACGGTTAAAATCATTTATATATACAGAGGCATGGGGGTTTGCACTCCTTCCCCCCCTCCCAGTCCCCTGCTTGAACATATTTTTCCGATCTAAGGGGAACAAAATTTTGTCCCCTTGCTTTGAAAGATTTTTCTGATACCATTAAGTCTATCATTTGGGGGGGGGGAAGGGGGCAATGTATTTCACGTAAATAACAGACATAGGAGTGGCTAGCGTGAATCCAATATATATGTGTGTGTATATATATATATATATATATATATATATACATACACATGACAGATTTTTATATCTCAACATGATTTATGTGTGATATGATCACATTAGCGCAGAGATATATCGCGTCAGTTCAGTATGTTTTAGGTAATTTATCACTTCGGACAAGATATGGTTTTTTTAAAGTGATTATGTTTGCACGTATTATGATTTCGGGTAAGTTTTGGTCGCTTACATTGTTTTGCGTTAGTTGGCACTAATGCCACTGCGAGTCTCAACAAATAAGGATGTTGTCTGTCCGAGATCAACCTGATTGAATTATATTTAAATTATTTTTCCTACTGGCATTGTTCAGGTTATTCCACGACATTACAAGTTTTACAACCTGGTTGATATTTAGTATGGGCGTATATTTAGCATACGACAACAATATGAAAACCTCGTCAAACCTACCTAAGGGCGCCTCCGTGGTCTAGTTGGTAGCGCATTGGATCGCATATCACTACCACCCGAGTTCGAATCTCGGCATGGGCATATCCGAAGGGTGTCTCATCTTCGACTTCGCTTCATTACCTTCGGAGGTCACTCAGCCCATTTAGCCTACTAAAAGTGGCCATAAAACGTCAATCATCATCATCATCGTCAAACCTACCACAGTAATCATCTATTGATATATTCTTAGCTCTTGTTTTCTGTGCGGTTTAGTATAACATTTTTTTAAGCCTATCTCGCTAATTATTTAGTTATCTTGTTTGCTGATCACTAAGTAGCATTTGACATGATAATTCAGAATAGTGGCTCGTTAAGCCATCATAAACTGGCTATTTGTGGTCATGTTTAGCGACACCAGCATGTTTTTTTTTTAAACGGGGCTTCTATACACATCGTTGTCAACTGAGATATGTATGGTTAATGAAAGTGTTTTGGATTGTGTCGCTTGAACAACCTACACGTTACTGCATTTTTGTCCCAAGACATATTCGTTCTTATGTAATGAACCAGGTTTCCTACGATTTGTCATTGTATGTTCATTTTGTTGAAGCGTTTAATCTCAGTGAAGTGTTAGACCATAAGATTACATTCAAATACAGTGACCTTGTCACAAAAGGTCTTTTATTGTGTTTATCGTGCAGTGTTGTGTTCTTAGCGATATGACAATGGCCTTGTCCTTCGAATCATCGTACAACAGGAGCTGGGTTTACCATACATCAACGTACAGTCATTGATCATTGAAATATCTTAATCTATTTTTGCATACATCTTATCGCGATATCGCCGTACAACATCTTTCAGTGGCTGATGTTAGTAAGGCTGCTTTATTAAGTCAAAATTATTATTGTTATATATAATAATAATATTCATCATTTCGAATGTTTCATAATCTCCACCTGGGTAATACATTATACGACCTCGCTTATCACCTTTGAACTAACCGAAGGACCCATCAAAGTCATTCCAATGTCTAAAACCTGTTAAGCAGATGACAATAACCTTGGCATATTTACCATGATGTGTATATTGTTTAATCAATAAAGCAAAACGGCTTGACCATTTTCTTGTAAAATCGTAATGCCATTCAAATAGGTTCTTTCAAAGCTGGGGCTTGACTAAATGTTAGTTTTTTTCACTTTGATCATAAAGAACTATGGTGCTTGTTCAGTCTGGTGCTTTGCATTTGATTTATTACCACAGTACAGAAAAATGACAAAACTATGTCTCTTTTGTGTTTAGGCTCTCTCTCTCACTCTACATGTATGCTCTATAAAAATGTAACAGACGCGTAAACATAAAAAGAACATGTTTTTGTACCAAAAATTTACTTTGCATTCAAATACAAGGATCTATACAAATAAAGGAAATGCACTTGTGATGAGCTACATTATGGAGCAAAACATGTGTCCAATGCCATGATATCTTTGTTCTACCATCACGGTAAGGTTTTTTTATCTTGATGAAAATATAAATGGCATGGGAGATGTTATGGTGCAGCTACAATGAGGATGACAATATATATATATATATATATATAAGTATATTAATCATACCTGAAAGGCAAGGCATTTGTGCTCTTTATTAAGTGCCTTAATAAATGCTGATAAACACTCGTGAAGTGACACGTATTTTGCAACATGCATTCTGCTAGATTTCCTGATGGCTACATTGCTCGTCCACGAAATATAATATTCAGTTCACAAATGGTTTTGCGCAGTGACACATTGGTAACACCACAGGCACAGCACTACCCGTTTATAAAACATCTTTGGGCTCTTTCACATGCATACAGTCATACACATTAATAATTACAAACCATGGCAACCTTGAAGACCTAATCTACTGAGGTGAACGGATAAACCCTATGTATATGATCATTTTGCTATATAAACAGTCACATTATGGCACGGGAGAACTCGCGGAATGAGTCATAAAAAAGAACCCATTTAACGAAAACGAATCCAAACTAACACTCCAGTATGAACAAATAACAGTTTTACAGACAAACATCTAAACTGTAACACGCTCAGAAATAGACGATCATAAAATAATTTCTAAAATCAAAAATATATTCATTCAGTAATAATTATTATTTTGGTATGAAGTGCTGATCAGAAACAAGATTCGGTTGTATATAATTATATATATATATATATATAGATGTGTATGTGTGTGCAATCGTGCACATACATAGATATTTATATACCCGTCTTTGTTTAAAAATAACCACTTCCTGGTATAACAGAAAAATAAGAAACGTTCTTTAACTCGGCCGAGTTCTTTGACTAACTGGTTAGCTAGCTACGTAACAAGGTAATTGTTAGATAACAAGGTAAATGTAATATGTTAACACTAAAATATATAGCATCATACCTGAACCTATTCAACAATGTTTAGTGGCCCGTTTTTGCTTCCGTCGAATAGGATGTGTTTTGAGGTAGAGAAGAGCATTGACATAACATTGGACCAGGTTAATTGTGGCTCTCCGTATGTCGGAATACTGTGGCTGGATTCATCTACTATGTTCTTCCACCATGTCACTGTTGTCGTTCGCTCCAGAATACGTAAATAAAGAAAACAGTGTTACAGGAACTATTCCGCATAATTTGACTTTGAAAACATGGGTGCATATATATATATATATATATATATTGCACTGTGTATATAGATCGTATGTGTGTGTGTGTGTGTGTGTGCCTTTACGATCCTCAAATAAACATGCACATTAAAATGTACATTTGCGTGTATGAGCCACCTGATCGAAATTATGAAAATGAGGTCAGATCAGTGAATGACGTCCACAAATACTACTAAGAGAACAACAACAACGACAACAACAACGGCTAAACCAACTACATGGATACATGGACCAAATCTAATATTAGTATTAAAGTACGTGTTACTAGTACTAGACCGACGTGGCCTCCGCAACATTGATAAAGACATGAGCAGTAATCATAATCGGATGAAAGTCACGCCAACAACCGAATTAATGATGGACATAAAAAACAAACAAAAATAAAACAACCTGAGTCCGTCTGCGACGTATCTGGCACAGGAGAGGATCTGGAGCGGAGTTCGATGTTTGTGTTGTGAGCTGAACACAAACGACCCTGATTTGACAAAACGCACTCCAATAAACACCGGCATCTCATCCGCCTAAAGCTAAGGGTTTTTTTTCTTCATTGCCAGCAATCTGACGTCAACAGCCTGTTTGCCGTAACACATTGTTACCCTTTGTGTTTTACGATTGACAATGGAAATATACAAATATCATACAAAGAATAACCCTAAAAGGTTAGATAAGCACTATACAGAGGCACTAGAATAATATGTTTTGATGGCAATTAAGGATTATGATGCCATCATTGCACTGGTATGTTTAAGTGCATCTCTCTGTGTGTGTGTGTGTGTGTGTATGTGTTGACGAATTGTTAGCTATGGCACAATTATTAGTGGATAGATAAGTGATATTTACAGGGATACCATTACTAATCAGGTAATTAATTACTGTGATGACGGTTCTGTTTCCCGATCATTCCTCCCAATGTCATCAGCAGGGGGCAGCTCAAATGTTTCACCTTTGGCCTGTGCCATCTTCTTCCTCTCCAAAAGATCCCGAAGGCTGGATATTTCGGTAGTCAACTCCTTCATCTCGTCTCGCAGTCGGCTGTTCTCCGTCTCCAGGATGGTGGCCTTCTGGAGCCGGATGTCGTTGAGCAGTTTCCGGTTCTCACGGCATTTTCGAGCGGCGATGTTGTTGCGCTTCCTGCGCTCCATATAACGAGGATCAATATACTGGTTGGTCTTGCCCACCTTGACGCGGTCCGATGACGTTGACGTCACCTGCTCGGTGGCCGTCCGATCCTCCTCGTCGACAGTCATCTGACTGCTCGGAGTAGGCATCTCCGGATCCTTGTAATTCTCGCCACTCGACGAGATCTTGTGCCAGAGTTTGAAGGGCACACCCTTCCTTCCCGAACCGCGGCTGTTCTCCACCACTTTAGCAAAGTCGACTGAATAGTGCGGGAGCTCCTCAGACTGAGAGCTGCTTCGTCGTCGTGCGGACAAGGGTAAATCCCGCCTAATGTTTGAGACGTCGGCGCCGAAAGGATCCAATTCGCAGCCCGAGTTCGTGGTAGCACGTCGGACACGTTCCGGCGACGAGCTTGTACTGTACGATGGCGACCTCGAGCGGTGGCAGAGAACACCGGGCTCGCCATCGCCCGGACCATCGTAGGAGTTCAGTGGGTAGGGAAAGGCGCCGTTGGAGAACACTTGCAGTGGCAAGGGAGGCGGCGGTTGGCTGTCGTCTATGCTGGATGACTCCTCCCGTACACAGGGCATGCCGCCCTCGATGACTGGATGAGGCAAACAGACGGGAATGTTGGCAGGAATCAGTCCGGCGACGTGCGGCGGAACCAGAGGTAGTAACATCGGCATTTCTTGAGCGACCGAGTCGGGCATCTCGTGCTCGCGGTGAGGTAGGGCCGGCGGAGGTGATGAGGAACTCCGCGATGTCGACTTGCCCGCTCGTAAACCGGGCGACTTGAGCGCCGCGCTAGTGGTATTCGTCGTTGGCGCGCCGTCTGTCACCGTACAGCCGACGGCGGCGCCGGGATTCGTCCTCGAAGGGGCGAACATTCCTGAGTTGAAGCTCGTATTCGAAGATGATTCCGAATCCGAATTCGAGAGGTAGTCGTTTCTGGCCGCCGTCACGGTCATCGTGGCCATTTCGGCGTCCAGCGGGAACGGTTTGTCGGCCGGCCATCCGAACCGGCGCTTGATCGATTTAAGTTCGAATTCCAGCCGCGTGTTTTTGTTGGTCAGCTCGGCGATTCGTTGATTGAGTACCAAGTCGTTGACGCGCCGCTTCTCGCGCGACTTCTTCGCCGCCTCGTTGTTCTTCCGCCGCTTGATCCAGTAGCTTTCGTCCTTCAGGTCCTCCGGGATGAACTCGCGCTGCTTTCTGGATTGCCGGCTGCCGACGAGCGACGATTGCGAGTCGTCGTCGTTGAGCGCGACCCCGAGCCCGCCAGTCGGCGTTGTTGCCGACGTTCCGGATTCGGATCTCGCCTGACCCGTCGATCGTGGACGACGGATGACGACGTCTCCCGAATCCGAGCTCGTGGCGGCGCTGAGACTGAGCATGGCGTCGGCGGCGGACGATACTTGATCCGGAGTTGGCGAGCTCTGATGAGCCGTTTGGGTAGCCATCGTTTCGTACACTGACCGAAAATAGGCGGTAGGGTAGGCGTCTTCTATCCGCATAACAGCTGATTTGTTGCCCCTCTAGGGGGTGGTGTCTGAAAATATAGATTAAAAAACCCTAGATTATGGCCCGGTGGTGCTTGTGGCGCCGCTGGTGGTGGTGCGGGTGGCGTTAATCGTTGACGACGATGGTGTGGGTGGTGACCATGGTGTGATGTGGATGCCGTTCCCTTCCACGAAGGAAGTGGAGAATTGTGTCGTTTTGTTTACGATACTAGCTTCAACTCGGATGCCGTGATGCAACGATTACCAAAGCCACAACCGCCATCATCATCATCGTCATCATCACCGTCATCCATCATCATCATAGGTATTATCATCTCATTCAGTGTCACCACAACAACACACACCTGTACTAAACGTTTCCACGTTTGTAATAGATATAAAGTTCACGTCCAAACGTCAACCAGTTTTCACTTTCCAACTGAACCGAACTGGACGAGTACCTAACAATGATGGCGTAAGGTGCTCTACCGGCAACCGTAATAGACATGTTATGTTACTAGCACCGCCGTAGACGGTAGTTTTTACCAGAGATGAGGGAGGAGCAGCCAGCCAAGTCAGCCAGCTGAGTAGAAGCCCCGATGACCTGATGTAACCTTTGTCCTGGGTGAGGTGAACGGTCGCCGCCGCAGGACACACACACACACACATATCCATACATACTGGTCGGTCATACGTGGTCAGTCACACGTCGGTGTAAGTGTACTCAGTCGGGTGTCCGGAGCCCGTACAGTAACCTCAAGTCTGACGTAAGTCAGTCTGACCTCAAAACTGGCGCACGTGATCAATCGATATGGTTCTACGTACGGTAGAGGAAGACGTTGTTGACTAACTGGAATGATAGTGTTCTGTGTGGTTTTAGGTGTAATGACATTGACGTGTGTGTGTGTGTGTGTGTGTGTGTGGTGTGGGGGGGAGGGTTCACGCACACGCGCGCGCACACACACAATCTATATCAGTTCACTGTTGAATTATCTATATGTTAGTTACGACCTGTCATTATGTGGCAGTTGTTTCTCAGCCGTAAACCCCCCCCCCCAGGAGAGACACAATGAGAACATTGTTGTCGATGTAACAGATTACAACACAACAGGATCATGGTTTCGGTATAAACGGGTCACTAACTACACTTCTAGACTTCCACGATCAACTTAGAATCACTGAACCGGAACAATACTAGTTGTTTTTTTACCAGTAACAATAACAACATTCCTAGTTATATGCACGTGAAAAAAATGTCTTCACGTAAAAAAGGTTTTTTACATAATGTATTTCGTAAATTGAAACAGTTTACGATAACTAGGTCAATAAACTGATACCCGGATGAAGCTGTAACAAAAGATCATCGTTTAATTTAATTTAGAAGTACCCCGTTCCCCCCTCCCATCCCCAATATGTTAAAACTTCACCATCGATCCGTCACATGTGATGACGTCATCAACTAATTGTATTGCAGCTAGCGAAAGGGAGCGAGCAGCGCGCGCGCGCACTCACACGCGCGCACAGCCTCATTTACTCCACTGACTTACATACACCCAGAGATAGATTCACACCTCCGCCTCACAGCCCCCCCCCTATATTTTAACGACTGTTATGCCTCACACACACGCACCAACACACACACACACACACCCATAGTGTCGTTATGAGCGCTAACGATCAACAGTTCGGCTAACAAACACGGGCATATTTAAAACACACAAAAATAATACATCATCAACACTCGGCCACGATGAACTATTGGCAGGTCGTTGTCCTCAGCTGACCTCAGCGGGCCATCCGAGGTTATCGCTCGCTTTACTAGTATCGAGGTCGCTATACACGCCTTCGTCCATTAGCTCATGTAGGTAGCCTCAAAATATCGTAACAACACACATACATACACACACACACAGTATGAGATGACGATGTGTGACCCGAACATTTAAGTGCACTTTTTTTTGGCGGAGCCCCATACTTCAGGCCGAGCGTAATGATATCGCGATCAGCAATTTAAAAAAAAACCCGGTCCTAATATCGAACTCGGCTACAGCCACCCGCCAGAGCTCTGTACTTCGGGCCGAGAATACGTGGAAATCGAAGCTAAAGAAATACTCCGGGGCTGATAAAGTCACATCGGATTAAAAATTGCGGCACTCGTACTAATTACTGTAACAATTCATCTATCACGCTCTTCTATTTGGATTCCCCCCCCCCGAATCTGAACCAGTAATCGGACGTATTTTTGCTGAATAATAATGAAATAAACAAGTTCGTGGAATATTAACATGACACCGGAATGTTTATAACCGTCGAGATAACATCAGACACCTGTCAGTATCCTGGGATGGTTCTATAACGAATTAAACAACAACACAAATGGGTGGCTTCATTTAACAGAACAGTGGCAATACGAACGGCGAAGGTCGTTCATTTGATATACTGATTGCCTCTGTTACAGGTATGTTCAAGGCCAACACACGCACGCACGCACGCACGCAACCTTGGCACCTTTATCTAGCTACAACAAGCTTATATTATTCATAGCAAGGTAAAATCGATTACGTACGAATGTATGCTGAGCAACTGTCTGTGTGTGTGTGTGTGCAGGTGTTACTGCACATTACAATATATAGGAGACATTAGATAATAAAAACAATAAGGCTCCTACAACTGTGTGTGTGTGCTAAATATGACACAAAAAATATTCCGGATACCGAAGCTACCCTTAAAACATACTCCAATCGTAAAATATTTCACTGACTTATGGCTTTTTTGTGTACATTGTTGTGTACGTCAAGGCGTCGCAATTAGCCGATAGCTAGCTAGCTCTCATTGTACACGTACTGTTCCCATTACCGTAGTACTACATATCTCGCAAGTTCTGGTCGGTCGGCTGTGAATCAACCGATGACGGGAGATGATTTATTTAAGCCAACCACGTATCCCCCCCCCAAAAAAAAGTTATCCAAATAAACAGCGTCAAGCGGACCCTATCACATTAATATGGATAACGCTGATATCAGTTTGTTACGAGTGTGTGTCCTTCCATTTATCCACCCGTCCATTTAGGTATATTTTTCAGCCGCTGCTCTTCGTGGGTAAATCCCATCAGGGGCCCCAGCTGGCCTTGCGCTGGGTGTACGCCAGCTGAAGGCTGTAGTAAGCAATGGTTCGGTTGTCCTATTTCGCGGCCAAGCCAGAACGCGCCGACTTACAATCGCCGCTATAGGATCGGGGCCACTTAGGTAAGCAAACCGCCCATCAAGTAGAACAGTTATAACATTGTGTCACAAATAGTAATCTATGCCCTAAACTATAACGTTGTATCACAATTATGTTCGGCGGGGTGGGAGAGGGGGGGTTGTATTCTCCTCTATCTCGCCAATTCGCTGTACTTAAAAACATCGGACTACATAATCACCAAGAGTTTTAAATTGTTTTCTGACAGATTTTAAAATGAAGGCCGAAAAAAACACGACGACTTAAAAGATGATAATTCATTGCCACTGCCACCTGGAGTTTTTACCTTTATAGTAATCAGGTCTTTTTTTTAAATAATACTAGATATTTAGATATACCTTAGGCTTTCATTGTTTTATTATGACCTACAATATCGTGCTAGCTGCTAATACCAGGTACCAATGCCAGGAGATCCCCAACCTTGAACTGTCTTGTGTTTTCTGTACGACATTTCAGGTAATCGGAAAATTTAGGCTAGTCACGATACAACCTACCTGGCAAAGAATAAGTGTACAAACAGGTTTCTCGTGAGCTGTAAGTTGCTCGTTGTCACGTGCGCGTCCACAATTCGAGCACTAATCCCATTACCTCGTCGCCCATTCAATTCCGGATCATCATTTTCCACGAGTCGCCGTCGGACTGATGACGCACTTAAACCGGTGATGACGCAACAGGATTGGCCATGACCCGGTTACCGTTCGATCCGGAGGGGGGATGCAACCCCATTGTACGATCCTCGGCGAAGTGTGTGTTCTGGAGTGTTTATGAATGGCGAATTGTCGGCGAGTTATGACGCACTGTACAATAGATGTGGCGTTATCGTGTATTGTGGCGTTAGTGCTGGTACATGGATTGTAGATTAAATGTTGTTATTGTTGCTGCTGCTGCTGTTGTTGTTTATATATATATATATATATATATATATAATGTCTTCTGAGCTCACTGTGACATAGTTAGCTGCTAGCTGATTGGCTAGTGCCATTAGGCATTTACGTCATAACGAGGCTTGGTGCAGTAAACACATCGATTTTTTCCTCTCGCTTCTCAGAAGATAGTTTTTATACGCGGTCTGCCCATCACAGGTTACCTACCCTAAACTATTACTCCTCACTCACACACCCACAGACACACACACATAGAGAGAGAGACCCGTCATGAGTCGAAACGTCTCATTAATATTTCGTGCAGTTTTGTTTCGATGAGCATTTTTCAGTTGCATTAAAGTTTCACGTTTACAACAAGATGGTCTCTTGAATCAGCGCGCCCAGTCCGACTCCGAGGGCTTATAAAACACCTCAACTTTCGGGTAACCGCCTCATTTCTGCTACTCATCTGCGGCGCGAGATCGAGACCGTTTAACTCAAAATATGTCGACTATACTATAGTCTAAATAGTAACCCTCTAACCTACCTGGGTAATGGCAAATATATCCATTCTTCATACCAGTCACCGACCGGGTACAAACAGAGAATATATATATATGTATTAAGAACCGTCCCAGTTCATCTTGCAGGTACAGATCTAGCTCATCGGGCTTGTTATCATTACACAACAAGCAGCTTCCGTCAGTCACATGGCCATAACAAAGTGTACCAATTGGCCGACTTAGAGCGGACCACGCAAACTTGGTACAAAAGGTTCGACCGTTCTCCAGTAGAGAGGCATACTTCTCCGATTTCGGAGAAGATGATTAGCCAGAAGCCGGGATCTCGTCTTGGTGGTGGTGCTATTGGTGCCGGCGGTGCTTGGCGTCGTGGTGATGACGTTGGTGGTGCAGTAGGGGGTGGCGCGACGATCACAATGCGGACCCAGATCGGCCACCATAACTGTGCGTTCGTTTTGCCATCGATTTAGCTGCGAGTTTTTGGCGTACAAAAAAATCACCATGTGTGGTGCGTATGTGTCAGCATGTGTGTGTGTGTGTGTGTGGTGAGCCGGGCTCTAGGAGCCTGACTGCTGGCCCATACTACACAGTGTGACCTCATTGGGTCAGCCCAAGCCCTCCCCCTCCTCCGCCTCTCGGTATTGACGCGTGGGCCTTCTATGGGGAGAACCGAGCCGATGGTGGCCTGAACGAGGGGTGTCACCTTCGGAAGAGGTTGGGTAACCGGCTCCGCCGTCGTTGTTTGTTCAACCAAGGCCAATCTGAATGGAGTCAAGGAACAGGCTCTTATATTTAAGTAATATTACAATTTATTGTTAGTTGAAGGGGAAGTTTGACGGTAAAGTGGCAATGACTAATGTGTGTGTGTGTGTGTGAGAGAGAGAGAGAGTAATGACACAGAGAATCAAGACTCGTGAATACAACCGAGTGATTCACCAAGGGACTGAAATCAGAGAAGGGACTTCGCATGCTGAAACATGTAATATCTCACCAATGTGTGTGTGTGTGTGTGTGAGTGTGTGTGTGTGTGTGTGTGTTACATATAATAAAGGCATGGGCTCAGATTTTCGTGATGTTTATAATTCTTACAGAATTATGACCAAACGACCACTACCTAAATAGAAAACAAATTATAAATATTAGTACATATATAATGCAGCTATAATTGGGAATAAAGCATATATATTAGTACATATAATATATATTAGGATAATAGTAAAATTTTCACTCAGGTCAAAATAGCACGACTAGTTTCGGTTATAAGAAACTTTTATCAAGTGCATGCGTGCTTTGTTTTAACTGTTGATGGTGAGTTACAGGAATATTTAGGGATTTTTATTTGAAAATAACAGAACAGTTGACGACAATTGAATCAGCTTTACGCACAGTCTAATACTCGAATTGGTAGAATCGGATGACAGTTGAAGTACTTACAAGCACAAGATAGGTAGGCTAAATGGGCCGAGCGACCTCCAAAGGTAACCAGGCGAAGTGAACAATGAAACGCCCATCAGACGTGAACACGCCGCGATTCGAACTCGAGTACTCGAGATCTGTGCCCAACCGCGCTACCAGTTAGACCACGGAGGTGCGTAGGTGTCCCGAGAGTAATTGTATGGCATTTAGGACGTACCAGAGTTGTTTACAATGTCTTCTTACAATGTGGCACAATGTTGTAAATCTTATCGCTAACTCTTTTTGTGTTGTTATCCCCGGAGCCAAATAAAAGATGTAGCAAAAGGTTTTAAATCTAGATAGCGTATGAATAACATATATATAACATTGAGATAAACTCCAACAGTGACATGTGTGTCTTCATTGTCACCAACGATAGAAAAGCACACCCACACCACACACACACACACATATATATATATATATGTGTATGCTTACATAAGGTTTTATGTCGAAATAGCAGGTTGTATTTCACGGATTACTTCACATTTGTTACAATTCATTTAATAGGTCATTACTAGTATAACCGTTAGTATTATATATATATATATTACAAATTACGGGCCCGGGGTAACAAAATGCGGCATCAGAACCTCTTTTCATCTCTCCCCCTCTCTCTATGTGTGTGTGCGCGTGTGTAACTTTTTGCATATATATATATATATATATATATATATATATAAACAACTGTCTAGCTGAATTAAAGATAGAATGATAACAGTTATGTCATCAGAACAATGTATATGTCAGTCGTTCAGTACAATTGAGGTATCATATCTCAAAACAATATTATTTAGGTCAAACATGATGCACTAGTGTATTAAACATGCAGATAAGTATTAAATTATATATCGTTATTATTGCAAAATCGAGTACCGGATAACAACTTTGGTAGGACAAACAACTGATTATTTTATGTGTGGTTTTTTTTTCTCGGGAAGTCCTTTGCAACACCATTTCATTTTTATTGTTTGTTTACAAATATTTGTGTGCGTGTTTGTTTACGTTACATCATTGCCGGCAAACCTGATTCTTACCAGGACAGTAATTGTGCATCAAGATCAACGATATAAGATAACAGTGTATGAACAATTTAATACATTCACACACACACATGTATATATATATATATACAGAGAGAGGGAGGGGCAGAGCGAGACTGGTGAGACATGTCTTAGCATAAAAGTGTTTTTTTGTGTTTCTATCCCCGGATGAATCGTTCAGAATTCGAGACTCTGTGCCAGTGCCTTATTCTACACTGCCAACACACACACATTGGCCATTGGGGTATGCGGAATACCCGACAAGGAAGTTGGATGATCCAGCTTGTATTATCCTCTCTCTCCCGCTGTTTTGTCTGCGGACACAACTGGATAGACGGATGAAACGTTATCTATTGAAATAATCACGGAACCAAATACCAAGAATCAGACATCCTTCAGAAGAACGCAAACATCCCAAAGCACAGTGGTTAGAACAGTGCGCTGAAAACCTCCCAGTTCCGAGTTCGTATCCGAAACAAGCTGCCCATTTGCTTGGGGGATATTTCCCAGCGAGTTACGATTCGGTTAGTACGTCCCACGTGTATGATCTGATGGCGATGCTCAACGAACAACTCGCCATGTTACGTACCCGCACCGGTCAGAATATTGCAAATAAACAATGACGAATGACAAATCGCTAATGTTAGTTTCAGTTCGATATTTTCGCCCAAATGTTTATTTTTCTCGCTTATAATGACTTATCCCTTTCTGTGTCGAGCTGTAGTCGCGAGCGAAGTTTATATCCACGCTATACGCACACTTAAAAACGTCAACAAATAATTTATCTCCTTACGATATGTTACAGCGTGACGCAAGTGAAGACATAGATTGTATACGTAGTTCTATAGCCCCCTAACGATTTACCTAATAATAGCTACCTCAAATGAGGGAGACGCATATTATGGTCCGCCATTTAATGCTTCACCACGAGAACTAATTCTAAATCAATGTAGGATTTACAATATATCGCGTATTCGTCGGATAAACCATGGCCAGTTGCCTGGTTGGATGAAAAACCCCTACTACTATAGTGCCACGGCCGGGATTCGAACCCCCAGCACAGCATGACCATGAATAAGAAAGACCCACGCTCTTGGGTGTTTCCGGGATTTTAATTGACAGCTTCGTTTGGCCGACGTTCTGATTTGGCCTAATTCTTGAGTAGATTCTTAATTCATACTTCATTCCACTCAGAAAATGGGGGGGGGGTACGAGGTTTACCACTGAACTTCAAGAGGTTATGTAGCGTATTTTTATATTTCTAAAATAAAGTTTTAAAAGTCTTGTTTTTCCTCGGTTCTTTTATATTTCTGCATGTGTATTTTTTAAGCAGAGGAAGCCTAATTACCGATTCAATATTTGGTGATATAATAACAAAAACAATAATAATAGCTGCTTCACGTTCTTGAATTAAATTATTTCATTAATCTCTCTCTCTCTCTCTCATTATATATATATATATATATATATATATATATATGCTTATATATATATATATATATATATATATATATATCAGACATGGGGTCAATTCCATTTTGTCAATTCCAATTCCACCTCAAATTTATCAATTCCAATTCAATTCCAAAAATTCCAATTCCGTTTTTTTCCCCAACTCTTTTTTTGCTTAATATTTTTTACCATGAGTAGATACTCCGAGTACCTACTTGGAATACAAAGTAGATATTCCAAGTAGGAATGTCATGGAAGAAATATTTTATGAATTAAAAAATTAAATTATAAATTAATTTGTGGAATTTAATTTTGAACCAAAGTTCTGGATCAATTTGGTTCCAGTATATTGGTAACAGCACATGTAAGTGTTAATATGGTAAAATTAGCGCAAGCCTAACCACAAGGCGCTTTTAGCTAAAGAGGTATTATATCACGTGGTAGATCATAGTCTTGGGTGCATCCCCATGTAAGAGTATATTTTCTAATCATCAAAGGTGTGTTTATATTCCACTGCCCAGTAGAAGCCTTGAAACAAGTGTATTTGCTTAGCTCCGCCCAGCAGGGGTCAGACCCTGTATTTACTTTCACAAACCTGCTGGGTACTAAACCAAAGTTCTGGTTCAGTATGGTTCCAGTATATTGGTAACACCACATGTAAGTGTTAACATTGTAAAAATGGTATATTAAAATTCAAAATTTCTCAATTCCAATTCATTTTGTTTTTAAATAATCAATTCCAATTTCGGAATTGAATTGACCCCATGCCTGATATAATGTATATATATATATATATATATATATATATATATATAACTAGATGGTTAATGTCCTTTTTATTACTCTGGCGCCTGTTGACGTCGTCTGAAGTAAAAATAACCATTTTGTTTGAGACCTTCATCCGATCATATGTTGATGAATTTTGCATTGTACCCGGACTATGAGTTTTCCCACCCCCTCCACTAGGTGCGCCACTGAGCTCGATTCTTTTAGAGGATATTGGTGCTATAGAAGTTTTCAAATTTTTTCTTCTTATAATTATAATTAATCGAGCGCTCCTCTACATTTTCCAGTGTTTTAGGTCGATGTGTATATAAAATGGCAGATTATGGTATTGTGTTGCGCCTTTGTGTGCTCATATTTTCAGACTTGTATTTTTCGTACATTTAAAAATTTAAACAAACTATATTTGGTGGCTGGTGCTGCGTTGACTGAGTTTTATTTGATTTTGAATAGTGACAGGATTTTATAAAATCGGGATTCACCTCCATATCCTCGTCATAACTATGATCTTGCTTTTAGATTCAATACCATTTTCTATCGTTAGGGATCCGGCTGCCCGGTTAATAATACCGGCCATATTTTGTATTGGTGTGCCACCCAAATTGTTAGAAGAGTGATGCTTTACGGCCACTTTTGTGCGCATGGCAAGCTAAATGGGCCGAGCGACCTCCAAAGGTAATGAAGCGAAGTCAAAGATGAAACACCCTTCAGATATTCCCACGCCAAGATTAGAACACGGGTGGTAGTGATCTGTGGTCCGACACTCTACCATTAGACCAAATTGTTAGAAAATGTAGTTGTTTTCTAAGCAAGTTTTTTTCTGTCTTTCTTATATACACACAAAATAGCAACTGGTGACTATAATAATACGTCACGTTTAAAAAACCAAAATTGACAGTTTGACCTCGATGGTAACATAGCCTTAATAGAGATGATGATTGATGTTTTACGGCCATGTGCGCATGGTATAAGCTAAAGGGAACCAATTATAACATCTAATGGGTGTGCAGATATACCACAGAAAGAACATCTGCTGGTGCACCGTATGACTTGATGAATATAATTGGTACCCAGAAGGCAAACAAGATTCTATAAAACCCTTTCACCTCGGCAAGAATGTGAACAGCCCAACTGACGTAATTGTTTCGAGTTTTGCAGTATAGCTGTTTGTAATCGGGGACATTATCAAACATTATTTAAATAGTGCTTGTGTTTCAATTAGAATAATTAAATGGCCAAATTAGCTAATTATTAAATAATGATCAATATGACGTAAACAAATATCGTTTTATATCAAATATACATTATTGATTGCCTAATTTGTATGTGATATTTGTGTGTCGGTAATTAAATGTGAAAAGAAACTGTGCAGTATTTAATATATTGATTTATTTCTTTAATTACATTTCTAAACCATTATTGTTGTGTTTAGTTAATATATATATATATATATATATATATATATATATATATACGGGACATGGAGTCACATTGACTCTTGTTTCCGGTTTTACTTATTATAATTTACTTATTGTATTTAAATAATGAAATACCACAAATAAAATTGGATGGGGCGCGTTAGATGAAATGAAATATGTTAATTATTATTAAAATAAAAGTGTACAGGCATATGCAGTTTGCAGCCAGCGGGTATATAGATTTTAAGATATAAAACGTACATTTAAAGAGTATATTATAACTGTTATTTTATGTTAACAAAAATCTCAAACAGAAAAACCAATTTAGGATCCCCATGATCAATCAATGTCAAGATATTATTTATTATACAAAGACAGCCGAAAGTCTAATATTTTTTGCTGGGGAATGTTACGTCACGCCATAGTAGTATTCGAGGACGCGCGGTCTCCATTTTTTTAAATATTCTTAATTAATTTCAAACGCAATTTTGATGATGCTAAACATTTTATTACTAAGCACCAATATATGCCAATATCGTAAAAAATGTTAAACCCAAAAATAATAATTGAATAAAGATAGATAATTAATTGCCGAAGTTGGGCCATTTATTGTGACATATAGACGGGGTGATCATCAATGGCAGGTCTCACCAAGATGGTTGTCAGCGACCAAACACGGTCGATTGATATCTAGTTACATATCATTATATGTATATAATATATATTGACCAGTGCGCCAGATGTATCCACTTATGGTTCATTTCTAGTACGTATCGGACAATAAAGATATTTAATCTCATCTCTCATTATGTTAGTGCTACGTACGAAGAGTTGAACAGTTATACAAGACTACACAACTGTCTCTCGTCGTCCTGTGTCTAGTTTAAGCAGATTTTCATTCATTCGGGCGCATCTACCAAAATACCGGCGCACGCAATCATTTAACAACTGCTCCACGGGTATTCCGTAAACCCCGCACATTACGATCACATTTCGACGAATAGAAGTCTGAAATAAATCGAACATCGTAGATTAAATGTGCAGGTAAGCGGGGCGTGTTTTTAGAATTTAGCCATCACAAGTCGGAGAACTGGTTACGCGAAAGCTGACCTTCGAAGAATGCCTTCAGTGAGTGACTTCGCCGTGTGCACGCAGTGCAGACTTGGAGCTCTGACAATACGAGGGGTCGTTTTAAATTCACCGACTTATTCCGGGTCAGGGCTAGGGGTGTCACTATTCTTCACAGTGATGGCAGGATGAGGGTGATCTCTGAGCACTTCGTCTATAATTTGCTTTCAACCTTCGAATGGCTTTTTACTGTTATCATTGCTTGACTGCTTCACAGTCTACTTCTACTCAATATAAAAGGCTTTAAATACAATATATATATATATATATATATATATATATATATATATATAATAATATATATATATATATATATATATAATGTGTAAGAATACCTTAGCTTGAAGTCTCTTAACATATGGAACTATTATTGTATTACTGCCACACGTAGCTAACTATACCTGCTATAGTTAATATACGTTCATGAATGTAGTACAAGCTTACACGGTTTGCTACATGTGGGCATTACCGCTATGTCACCGACTCGTGTGTGTGTGTGATGTGTGTGTGTGTGTGTGTGTGTGAACAGTAAAAATTACCAAAAACAAGAACAATAATCTGCATATATTGTAAAGCAGAATTTTTATAGAATATATGTCGCTATATTTATTATTTAAAACAATCATGGTTACACATGCAGTAATATTGTTTGATATATATATATATATATATATATATATAGATAAACTTGTATAGACATGTGATGAATATTTTGATCATCCTTCACCATTATCAACAACTGGACACATGAGTTTGTATACAAACATTCACGTACGTGTCTGCGAGTTATATCGTCGGAATCGATATTCGGCGTAATTTATTATCACAAAAAAGAAAAACATCCTCCAAACAAATACCAGTACCGACTGAGAAAACTATGACACGGTACATCAGTTGTATATCATTCACATTAGTATAGTGACACATTAACAGAATAGATTTTGTTAGATTACTGCTTTAGGGTGGAAAAGATTTTATTTATGGCGAGGCATTAATATTAACACTAAATAATAATAATAATAATAATAATAATATAGATTGAATTCAGTGTCCTTATTAGTGCAATTTAAATGCTCTGTACAGAGTTACATATACATTTACAGACATCAATTAAACGAGCATTACCTGAAAAGGATAGTACATCGTATATATATATATATATATATCAGCGTTATTTGATTTAAACCGTTTGATTTAAATCATTGATTTAAATTGTGATTTGAATCACTGCAAAATATATAAAATCATGCATTTTTATTATATTTTATTGATTAAAAAAAATACTAGTTTTGATGATTATTCCATGTATTTTTAAGTAATATAGATATTACCTTATTATTCAGATTAACTGTAGCATAAATACAGTGAGAAATCACATAGATAGTTATCTCGCTTTGAATACATATCAGAAACAAAACCTGACTCTGATTACAGTATTATGTATTTTATCAGTATATACTGATATTGTCAACTTCACAATGTCTGGCAGAAACAGGATTGTGTGTGGTTATACTTCGATAAGATTAACGTTGTGGGGAAAGCAATATGTTGGGGAAACATGCAAGAAATGTGACAACAAATGCAGGGACCTGTCACCAGAATATTTATTTAAAAAAAAGATTTAAATCTTATTTAAATTTAAAAAATCTTACTTTTTCATTTAAAACCCCCCAAACATGATTTATTCTCCAACCCTATATATATATATATATATATATATATATATATCATTTAAAAATCATAGATCTATCTATATTAATGAAAAATTTTAAATATGAAAAGTTTCTGTTTTACGGCCACTTTGTTTACACTGTAAGCTAAATGGGGCCAAATAACACCCAAAACTAACGAGGAAGGGTAATAGAAGAAACACCCTTCAGACATAGGCAGACCGGGATTTGAACTTAGGGGGGTAGAAGTCTGTGGCCAACTGCGCTACCATTTCGGCCATGGATATGGGCCACCGCATATCAATTAATGAAGTTACATAAAATATATTAGGAATCATATACGTAACACACAGAGGGCAGACATTAGCATCTAATATAAGGTGATCTCATATATTCAATAATGATAACACAATTGTCAATATATTTAGAACAACGGGTTTAGCGCTCTGAGTATATATATATATATATATATATATATATATATCAGACATTGGGGTCAATTCAATTTGGTCAATTCCACCTCAAATTTATCAATTCAATTCCAATTCCAAAATTTTCAATTCATTTTTTTTTGCCTAATATTTTTTACCATGAGTAGATACTCCGAGTACCTACTTGGAATACCTACTCCGAGTAGTTTATATTCCAAGTAGAATTGTCATGGAAGAAATATTTAACATCCATCCTTCATCATATCTAATTTTATATACCTAATTTTGGGGCGGGGGGTTGAGAAATATGTTAACTTTAGGTGGTATTTCAAGACGTTTCAAGACACATACCCCCCCCACACACACACACAGACACTTAATAACACACATGCGCCCGGACGACCAAGAGCCATCACCAAGAAGAAGAAAAAGCTGTCTGTGACGAAATTCTCGTGGAATTGGAAATCATTTCGTTATAACGGTATATACTTCCTCGTGTGAAGTTCTAAATCTAGGTGCAGCTGGTTTCTGATGTCAACAATCGCCACACAATAATTTACCGCTAAATATTGAAATAACGAGTATTTTAGTTATCTGATTAGAGAGAAATCCGTAGTTATTTTATAATTTATTCCAACATTATATTCCTGATGATGACAATATTTTACGCCAGGAAAATATTCGGTTACAAGAATCCGTTTCGTTGGAAGTAAACTATTCTTGACTGGGCAAATCTGTAAAGACTGGGCATATATGTCAGTCGGTGATTTAATTAGGAAACGGATTAGCTTCGCTAACGCTGTCAACTGCTTTAGTACGTATGTCCCTTTTTATGGCCTACCACAAAAACTATAACTGTGTTTAATAATGATCGATATACAAGCAATTAGGTCAGTCTAATTCCTCGGCGATTGTCTGTCGTGTTTCGAACGTTTTCCAAATGATATTGAGAAAACATTGATTGCTGGTGTTGTTGAAATTTGGGGTAGAGACATCTGGCGGTCGTCTTTTTGGGTACAGCCACCTGGTGTTACTGTTGGCCTTGGTGATGTCAGATATTACTGATGAGATGTCACATCTATTTAAATAGACTGGCAAGACAAATCAGAGTCGTATTTCGTTTTTATTGCAGTTTATTACAATCACACTTCGGTACCGTAGACACATAACTACATGTGAATTTTAAGACAATAAGTAAAATTATCAAGCACCCCCCCTCCCAAATGAACAATTGAAAATGCACCAAATAAATTTCAAATTTCGTTATATATCAATTGTATCCTACTGGGACCGAAAAACCATCAGTTTTCGTTATAAACATTTCGTAATATCCGAGTTTATTTACTATGGAAGTAAATGGGAGCTTGACCCGATCAGCCTACCATTTTGATTTAGGTCTAGGTATACTATTTCGACACATTCCAGCTAGTTTTTATAATAAACTTTTACTTGGTAGCCACACAAATCCATCACCCACGGCCAGATGTCACCACTTCCCAAAAGATGTACCCACACTCAGGGTTAGAAGCTAGTTGTTGGTGAGAACAGCGAGCCTAGCGAAGGTATGGTAGGGCGGGTTTGGGAGCATGCCTCAATCAGTTATATTAATGTGTGTAAGACATGATGCGATTCACAAGCATAAAAGCATTTTGACAAAGGCGGGACATTTAAATAATGAGCCCTCTATAGTTGTTCAATAAGACGCTTCGTCATTGACCAAAATATGTAAACACGTCGCTAAGCAGCCAATCAAAGGGCTTCATGCACGCGATCATTAATGCCACCAGCTTCTTGTGAACTTCTTTTCACGATATTCTCCAACCCCCCCATTATGTGTATTAGCCCAGCGTGCTAATAGCATACACGTGTACATATTCTAATAGCCCACAGGTATTTCTATTAGTCCGGGGCTAATGAGCTAGCGCTTATTCGATCTCCGCCCACACGTAACGCAATGGTTGATATAATAACTTGAAGAAATAAACTATCTGTTGAATATTCGAGTTTATGTCTCTTCCAATCATAACGTTCGGTAAACGCATTAGGCGTTTAAATACGATATTATATCAAGGAACAGCTGATGGGTATTATGATCGTGCTGGATGCATTATAACAATCATAAATTATAAAATATGAGCTTAAACTAAATTAACAAAAATAAAAGAGTTAAAGGGTAACTTTTTTATTTGTTCTGAACTGGCTTCGTATAGTGTGCGAAATCTTACGGTCTTTTATAAATACTGTCCTTATAAAAAATATATTTTGTATGCATATTTCGGAGTAATTCTATTGTAGTCGAACATTCAAACAAACCTGATTCGTATACTTTCTACGAACCTATATATAGACTACCTCATTTAGAGTCGAATTAAGACCTTTAGAGACCATATAAACACTTAAAACATCATGGTACCCCAATATATATATATATATATATATATATATATGTGTGTGTGTGTGTGTGTGTGTGTGTGTGTGGATAATTCTAGTTTTTCCCAAACCCACTGTGAAGTATTATAGCTCCAAAATTAAAAACAAATTACAGTAAGATTTATTTATAGTAAACAATACGGTATCGGTATTATCAGAACTTATATTAGAATGTGAATACAGAGGCGACTCTAAATCTTATAAAGGGGCAGTCATATATTTCGTATAACCAAAGATCGTATTGGGGTCTTTGGTATAACTACATGCAAATAGACCGATCCCGCTACGCATGCGCATTTGGATCCCGAGCGAGTAATTGTTAGGTCAGAAAAAAATATGCCAACCGGCCGGTATAGCTTAATTGATAGTCAATGGGACTGTTTGAAACAAGATGGATTTTAACACTCCGACTGAGCGAAGAGCATGGTCAATCTAGAACTAACTCACATATTTGGATACGTGAATCTATTCTGAATGTAGATAGCATGTTTTGATATACAGGTATATGTAAAGAGTGCCCTAAAATACGATCTCATTGAAGGTTTTGTTAAAACAACAAATCGAATCCGGCAATCTTTTTTGTCAAAGGTGCAACAGGTACACTATTTTTCGCGAATTAAGCCATGAATTCAGCATTTATTTATGGTTCCAGTATATTGGTAACACCACATGTAAGTGTTAACATTGTAAAAATGGTATATTAATTTTTGGATTAAATGTTTTTGTAGGAAACTTCAAATTCAAAATTTCTCAATTCCAATTCAAAATTTCTCAATTCCAATTCAAAATTTCTCAATTCCAAATTTCTCAATTCCAATTCAAAATTTCTCAATTCCAATTCATATTTTTAAATAATCAATTGACCCCATGTCTGACACCAAGTCAAAGATGAAACACCATTAAGATATGCCTACGCCAAGATTCGAACACGGGTGATAGTGGTCTGTGGTCCAACACGCTACCGCTCGACCACGGAGAGAGAAATCCATTCAAGTGTCATTTGGAGAAGAAAATTTAATCTGAACTGTCGCCGTTTTTACAGAGCATGTCGAAGCAGTCTACCAATTCAAGTGCATCGGCAGTTTAAAACCTTTCTGGATCAATGATACAGAATGATCCAGCTCGTATCGATATCGGCGCTGCACGCGATGAGATAGCACAGTCATGTCAGGATTGTGCTAACAACTTATAAACCTACAAATTACCAAACACCTGTTAGATCCTGTTATCTCTTCTCCATCAGTAAGATATCACCTTATTGTAGTTTGTTTAGCAAGGTTTTATTACAATACTTGTTACTCTACTCGACTCATTTCAATATTCTTTATTTGGTATATCGATATATAGTTTTTTAATCTATTGTTAAGATTAATCTAATTATGCTTCTTCTTCTTTTTAGGGGGTTAACATCCATCCTTCATCATATCTAATTTTATATACCTAATTTTGGGGCGGGGGGTTGAGAAATATGTTAACTTTAGGTGGTATTTCAAGACGTTTCAAGACACATCCCCCCCCCACACACACACACAACACTTAATAACACACATGCGCCCGGACGACCAAGAGCCATCACCAAGAAGAAGAAAAAGCTGTCTGTGACGAAATTCTCGTGGAATTGGAAATCATTTCGTTATAACGGTATATACTTCCTCGTGTGAAGTTCTAAATCTAGGTGCAGCTGGTTTCTGATGTCAACAATCGCCACACAATAATTTACCGCTAAATATTGAAATAACGAGTATTTTAGTTATCTGATTAGAGAGAAATCCGTAGTTATTTTATAATTTATTCCAACATTATATTCCGGATGATGACAATATTTTACGCCAGGAAAATATTCGGTTACAAGAATCCGTTTCGTTGGAAGTAAACTATTCTTGACTGGGCAAATCTGTAAAGACTGGGCATATATGTCAGTCGGCGATTTAATTAGGAAACGGATTAGCTTCGCTAACGCTGTCAACTGCTTTAGTACGTATGTCCCTTTTTATGGCCTACCACAAAAACTATAAGTGTGTTTAATAATGATCGATATACAAGCAATTAGGTCAGTCTAATTCCTCGGCGATTGTCTGTCGTGTTTCGAACGTTTTCCAAATGATATTGAGAAAACATTGATTGCTGGTGTTGTTGAAATTTGGGGTAGAGACATCTGGCGGTCGTCTTTTTGGGTACAGCTACCTGGTGTTACTGTTGGCCTTGGTGATGTCAGATATTACTGATGAGATGTCACATCTATTTAAATAGACTGGCAAGACAAATCAGAGTCGTATTTCGTTTTTATTGCAGTTTATTACAATCACACTTCGGTTAAACCGAATTGTCATTTTCAAAAATATTTGTAATTTTGAAGACTATATACGTAAAAAAGTTCGAATATTGGTCGCTGGATTAACAATTGAAAATGCACCAAATAAATTTCAAATTTCGTTATATATCAATTGTATCCTACTGGGACCGAAAAATCATCAGTTTTCGTTATAAACATTTCGTAATATCCGAGTTTATTTACTATGGAAGTAAATGGGAGCTTGACCCGATCAGCCTACCATTTTGATTTAGGTCTAGGTATACTATTTCGACACATTCCAGCTAGTTTTTATAATAAACTTTTACTTGGTAGCCACACAAATCCATCACCCACGGCCAAATGTCACCACTTCCCAAAAGATGTACCCACACTCAGGGTTAGAAGCTAGTTGTTGGTGAGAACAGCGAGCCTAGCGAAGGTATGGTAGGGCGGGTTTGGGAGCATGCCTCAATCAGTTATATTAATGTGTGTAAGACATGATGCGATTCACAAGCATAAAAGCATTTTGACAAAGGCGGGACATTTAAATAATGAGCCCTCTATAGTTGCTCCATAAGACGCTTCGTCATTGACCAAAATATGTAAACAGGTCGCGAAGCAGCCAATCAAAGGGCTTCATGCACGCGGTCATTAATGCCACCAGCTTCTTGTGAACTTCTTTTCACGATATTCCCCAACACCCCCCCATTATGTGTATTAGCCCAGCGTGCTAATAACATACACGTGTACATATTCTAATAGCCCACAGGTATTTCTATTAGTCCGGGGCTAATGAGCTAGCGCTTATTCGATCTCCGCCCACACGTAACGCAATGGTTGATATAATAACTTGAAGAAATAAACTATCTGTTGAATATTCGAGTTTAAGTCTCTTCCAATCATAACGTTCGGTAAACGCATTAGGCGTTTAAATACGATATTATATCAAGGAACAGCTGATGGGTATTATGATCGTGCTGGATGCATTATAACAATCATAACTTATAAAATATGAGCTTAAACTAAATTAACAAAAATAAAATAGTTAAAGGGTAACTTTTTTATTTGTTCTGAACTGGCTTCGTATAGTGTGCGAAATCTTACGGTCTTTTATAAATACTGTCCTTATAAAAAATATATTTTGTATGCATATTTCGGAGTAATTCTATTGTAGTCGAACATTCAAACAAACCTGATTCGTATACTTTCTACGAACCTATATATAGACTACCTCATTTAGAGTCGAATTAAGACCTTTAGAGACCATATAAACACTTAAAACATCATGGTACCCCAATATATATATATATATATATATATATATATATATATATTTTTTTTTTTTGTGTGTGTGTGTGTGTGTGTGTGTGTGTGTGTGTGTGTGTGTGTGTGTGTGTGTGTGGATGTAATTCAAAATAAAAACAATTCTGAACCGCAAAATAAAATTTTACTTTCAAAATTAAAAACAAATTACAGTAAGATTTATTTATAGTAAACAATACGGTATCGGTATTATCAGAACTTATATTAGAATGTGAATACAGAGGCGACTCTAAATCTTATAAAGGGGCAGTCATATATTTCGTATAACCAAAGATCGTATTGGGGTCTTTGGTATAACTACATGCAAATAGACCGATCCCGCTACGCATGCGCATTTGGATAATTGTTGGGTCAGGAAAAAATATGCCAACCGGCCGGTATAGCTTAATTGATAGTCAATGGGACTGTTTGAAACAAGATGGATTTTAACACTCCGACTGAGCCAAGAGCATGGTCAATCTAGAACTAACTCACATATTTGGATACGTGAATCTATTCTGAATGTAGATAGCATGTTTTGATATACAGGTATATGTAAAGAGTGCCCTAAAATACGATCTCATTGAAGGTTTTGTTAAAACAACAAATCGAATCCGGCAATCTTTTTTGTCAAAGGTGCAACAGGTACACTATTTTTCGCGAATTAAGCCATGAATTCAGCATTTATTTATTCAGTACAGAAATAAAAATGTAAACTAGAGATGTGGCTGTTTTATATTTCTCTCACATTCGTCAAAAGAATAGTGCATTTTATTCTGAAATTTGTGTCGGTTAAAACGTAAACAATCCTGCTGAAGAAACAACGCTGTCAGCGTGGCGGTTGTGTCAAAATTTTGAATATTCAGTATCACGTGATCACTGCTGCTACTCGCATCAAGTCCCTGGGCGAAATGAGACTGGTGCACGGCTTAACAAGCTCCGCCTTTATAGAGCTATATGCAAATGAGCTGGCTGATATGTTGCACGTGTTTAATATTGAATGTAAACATGGCGGAAATATAATACTTTTCTTACCTTTGTAAGACAACAAATTAACCATAGTTAGGTATAGGAAATATGCAAGATTGAACGGAACAAAATTTCTATTTGCTTTCGTTGTTGAAAAAACGTGGGGTGGTCATGTGTCTCGTAATCCGAACTTCAGCTTGAGCAGTCGCAGCTTTCTAACCTAACACCGAGCTTCGAACATTTTCCGCTTGGTGTCGCAGTCGTAGCGGGATCGGTCTATAAACCTTGCCAACTAATTTTTGCGGGCTTTTGTACTTCAGACCACCGCTGGGTACACCCCAGAGGAGCGGTGGCTGAGTTTCATGGTTTTCAATCTAGGCCGGATTCTTATTCTGAACATCTCGGGTTGAACAACGATCTACTGCGTAATACAATTGGAATTCAGATAGGAAAATACTTCTAGTGATAGATTAGTTTCTTGTTGTTCAGCATATTTCATTATTAAATGTTGTTATTGTCAACAAAGTGAAAAAATTTAATTTAATATTTCTTGAGCGAAGTACGCTATATAGTAAGTAGCCTATCGGTTATCGCTTGAAAATTGAAATGGCGAAAGACGGGGTTTATTTACACTGTAAAATCAACTCATGCCACAAATTCACAGCGATCATGTTTGAAACTATTTTTATTCAACTCACAGCGCCACGTGGCGGAATAAATTATATTAAATTCTATACAGTCCCCCTTTGATTTACGTGAAATAAGTCACAAATGCAACATTTGAATGCCGGATTATTGCACTATCAATCAATGGTTTTGTGTAAGACAATATGTCTCCGATGTGATGAGTATTTTCGATCCAAATAGCACACCCGTTTATTTATTAGAATTATGCCATCTATGCCGGTTTATTATCACTGACATGCGCATGCGCCATGAGTCTCCTGCTAGACGATGGATAACGTTCTACACGGAAAATGACCACAAATAAAACAAATCGTTGAATATATGTATGAATTGTCATGGTAGAATGATAATATTACAACTGCCATGTCCATTTTCGATATTATTATAAATGGCCAAAGACGTGTATTTAAGAAACAATATGGGAAGGCCACCGCCTATACGTAAACGTTCGCTACGAATACGGCAATCCGCTAGTAGATCTACACGGGAAATGTGTTCTGCGAACTACCATGCACATAGAATTTCCAATTTAATCTATTTTGTTTACTAAATCAGTCTTCTTTGAATAGAGACATACTAAATATCACCTTATCTTACATTTTCCTTTACTGCCTGTAGGAATCGTGGAGTATTATCACCGGTAATGATCACTAAAATATACAAACAAATCTCGCGTACGCACTAAAAGAGAAACAGTGATCCAGAATCTGCGTTTAATGGGTTGTGTTGACGACACGATTGTAATGGTTCAAAATCCTGCCGCCAGATGTCACTAGCTTAATTGTCCTTTTCATAGAGATCGGCAATCCTCGGTAAATCCTATTCGATAAAATCAAATACTATTATCTGTTTTTGACAGTTTAAAAGCAGATTAGTTTTCAGTGCGAAATCCTGAACAGGGTTTACTATTCACTGAAATAATCGTTTGTTCATAGTCCCTTCGCTTCAAATTTGTGGGGAAATGTAGAAGGTATATTCAGGCTTATAATATAAGATATTAAACTCACAACTTATTTCTAACTGTGGCCTAACAAATAGGACAGCTTATCTTTCAGAAGTAAAAAAAAAACATTTGAAATACAGATGGCTATTTCGTATTATCAAACCCACACTAAAATATAAATTTAATTCATTTCTCACGTATTTATTGGAGACATCTGGATATTATAGAAAGAACAGGTCACGCCGGATTAAGGTAAAGTATTATAATATATTTTTAATAAACTTATCTACTTTTATCATTGGAAAAAGACTTTGGTTATATCCAGAGCCGGTGTTTTATGACTTAGCTGAAAATAGTTCAGCTGGTTTCTTGTCACCGGGGTCAATTGCTAGCCAGCCTCTGATTTGCCAGTACTTCGGGAATCTCCGGAATGAAAAAGGATACCAATAAATGTAGAGTATCTCATTACAAAAGATAAACACAATATATAGTAAACAAAATGTTACGTTAGCAAATACACTGCATATGCTTTCATTTTCACTTCTTAAACAACTTGTGTTGTGTTGATGTGTCATTAAGCTTTAGTTAGTCACTTTTCTACTTTGGGAATGTTTATCTTAGTGGATTGGTCATTCAGGAAAATTCTCCATAGTATTACTGTTTTAAAAGATAAATGATACCCTATTGATTCTTTATATATTAGTTGTGTGACAAAGTGTTAATATATATATATATATTATATATATATATATATATATTTGTAATGTGTGTATATGTAATAAAATATTATTGCTTTGAGGAGGTAAGTAACTTTTAAAATTCTTAACCAATTTTCAGGATTTATTAATGTGTATCTTCATATGCAAAATAAAAATGTATGTGTATAACTTTAAATGAAATTTCAAAAACATTCACAGCTTAACACTCATGTAAAATGGCTAAATATTTTACCCAAGTGAAAATATCTAGAAAAAATACAAATATTTATTGAAAACAATTCCTTTTTTTACAGAAATAGATGATGGTCCCGAAAATGAAATAAATATATAATGAAGAAAATATATAAATATGTAATGAAGAAATATCAATATTTGTACGAAACAAAACACCTTTTGTTGTATTGCTTTCTCGCCTTGGAGATACTTAGCATTTTATCTTACACGAATACAAAATGCACAATAATATCTATTGCTGCTTGTTTATAACTTTAATTGTCTTCTACAATTATTTTATCAAAGTTCAGCATGAAAGAATTTAGTTGTTTTTTTTGCAATTTTGTTGCACTGAACTTATGGTTCACATATCAGTGAAACTGCTGAAGTTCAAATCGGGAAATGGTGTTCAAGTTCTCTGAGATTTTGATGACACTGAGAAAATTACCTTTTAATTTCAGTAGATGATAAAGTGACATTATGTGGGGCATCATTTAGAAAAGAACATTTGAGCTCTTTTTATTTGTACGTACACCTCGATCTCTTCTTCTTCTTTTCAATCCAGTTTCAAGTTTGTCAACAATTGAGTAAAAGGTGTCGATAGGAATTAATTTATCTCTGTCATCCAGATCTTCGTCTGGCGCATCTAAGTCACTGGATGCCTCCTTTCAACGCATTTCCTTTGCAATTGCTTTATATATTTCAAAGTCATCTATTGAAGAACGCAGTTGGTCAGCTCTATTGATCCATACAGATCTGCATATATTTTAAAGTTCACATCCTAATTTTGCAGGACTTTACTTAATTGCTCTACGAAGATATTCCCAAAACAATTATAATTCTAGCTCTTGCATCTTATCCACAGTATTGTTTATTTCTCTTCTAGTGTCTCCCTTTTGTGACTGGTCTTCAGCTATCTATATATTCGAAAAATTCCAAAACATGAAGGAAACATTTCAGAATTATCAGCCTCGATCCGATCTGCATGGTATCAGAGAGGGACTTTAACATTATTTCATCTCCAATACAAACTTTTATTTCAAAATTTAATTCCAGTGTAGAGTAGAAATTAAATGCCACTTGACAGCAGACAATTAACAGGACATCGGCCTACCAGATTTAGGGAATGGGCTGCACACGGCACATATATGACAAACTTGTTATGTTCTAAAACCTTTTTGCTGCATCAACTTAATTATCGCGCCCATGTTTGTTTGCGGCGTTGTAGTAGGACTGACCCCTACATTTTGGGAAATTAAGTTCACAAACTTCACGTAACTCCTGCAACACCTGATTTGCCACTTACTCACCGGTGAGGCTTCTCATTTCCAGAATGGTTAGGACGCGTTCAATAAGTTGTTCATGTTTTAAGTATCTAAGTACAATACTCATAACTGATCCATGTGTAATAGATCTGGTATTAATATTAATTATTTAATAGGTCTGGTCAACTGACAAACGAAAATAACCAGAAGAATTTATTTCGTCAACAACGAGCGCGTTGCACCATGGTGTATGGATGTTATGGCGGGAAGTATGACCGGCTTCCGATGTACTAGCACCGGAATGTTTCTGGGAAAGTTCAGCTTTTAGATAAGTTACACCAGTGAAACTGGTGTATTTTGTATATTGTGCAATATATATTTAATATATTTAGTTGATTATGTGAACTGGTGTCCAGTAGCCATCCCCCCAAAAACGGGTCATTCAGTCAGATACTATTGCAGGTGTCTGTGTGTGTCTCGTCTCAAGTCGTATAGTTATTGTGCATTTAGTGTTGCAGCCCCCACTTTGTGGAATAGGTTGGTGGCAGATATTAGAAATACGTCGTCTCACCTGTTCAAGGTTGCTTTCACAGATAAAATAATTATCACTTACAGGGTTTTTACAGACAAATTATTTGGGGTATTATTATATTACATATTATTTGTACATCGCCTTTGAATGCCTCATGCTAGTAAGGGCGCTTTATTAAATATACATTATTAGTATTGTACCACTTGTATGTCGATGATGCACAGCTGTATATATGCCTGGATCCTGACAATGAGTTAAATTACACCTCTTCTTTGAACATTTTAGAACATCGTATTGCTGATATTTGGCAAAGGTTAAATGATTAAATTAAAGATTACATGATAATAAAACAAATATGATATAAGTCAAGGATGAAACAACCTTTAGATATGCCAACGCCGGGATTCGAACACGGGTGGTAGTGATCTGTGGTCCAACACGCTACCACTAGACCACGCAGGCGCATGTGATCAGTAGATACTAGCTACACGAATACTTATCCCCCACCCCCATTATGTTACATCCTCATCAGTTTTTCACATATTGATGAAATACTTCAGATCCAGATACTGAAATAATACCTATTAACCTATGATGACTAATACGGTGATAATTTTAATTTGTAATATTGATTGTTCTGCTGTTTGGCCTTTTATTTCATTTTACTATAAAATGATGCGTATAAATAAAGTTTTGAAATTTCAGTATTTTGTGTCTTTTTGTTTATTTGCATGTAGCTATCAATTACAGACTGTTGAATTAAATTACTATTTTCCAGCACTTTATTACCATTTTTCAGGACAAACTATGCAAGATTTAAAGGTAATAAATAAAGATACTTCGGAAAAAGCACATAATATTTATTTATTCAATGTATGATCGATTAATGACATTTTTATGGTACAGCCTCTTGCTCGTCCCTTCTATAGCTGTCTGATTCATCCACTTTTATTAAAATTTTAACTAACATGGGATATCATTATCAAGACAATATATAATAATAATAATAACAGTTTTATACGGTAGCCCATTTCAATTATCCCTCTCGGAGTAAAATTTCGAAACTGAAAACCCCAAATCACTTCTCTCGGGATCTACATTTCAAATGATGTCAGGTCAAAAATAGGCAATGGTCCAACTTTATGTTGATAGATCTGTGAAATTCCCAGGTCAAACGAATTATATATGAAATATTGTATATATTTTACGTTTTCCTTGATAGAACATTAAGATTACGAAAATAATTGGTACGTTTAGTCTAGGTACATAAATAAGATATCAATCTTAAAATAATTGTTACCTGACGACATTTGGTGAAGTTGATGTGAAAGCACAATAAGAACAAGAAATAGATTTGGTAATGTTAATACTGACATTTAATATTTCGTGTTAGTACCTAAACAAATTAAAATAAATTAATTAACAAATAAAACACACAATTAATATTTAAGATATCGTAAGCATTCAACATATTTGAGCAGTATACACTTTTTTCCTGTTGCGTTTTTTGTTTTAATGTAAACCGAAATAATTAATAAATTTCCACCAAATACAAAGAAATAGTGGGATTAATTGAATTATCCTGGGTGATACTTACATTATAGGATTTATATGTGAAAATAAAGAAGATTGACACTTAGCATCAAAACCTAAATCTATTTATCATAAGACGAATATTGGAATGACGTCACAGCCAACAACCTCAGTAAATCAACGATGGTGGACGATTGAGATATAATAGACAAGGCTTGGATATGTTTTTATAGAACTATCATTGTATAATTCTGCGGGAAATCGAGCATTGACGCCAATGAACAAAACCCGGAAATAGTTATTAAAAATGCACGCGTCAAAGGTCTCAATAAAAATGATCGGAATTCCCTCAACTAAGACATATTCCTGTAATAATCAGATGGACGTTTTATGGCATCAGATAATTGAAAGCTTATCGACTTGTTATCTGATGAAAACGGTTAAGGCTGAATCATTAATTCGTGTGATTGTGCATACTAGTGTTCAGCTAGCGATGTAGAGTTTCAATTGTTACAATAAAAACACGGGCATTAAATAAATGATCTAATATCCAGGCGTTCCATCTTACTTATAGATGTTATCAATACGAAACTGGAAAGTTTAACAAAAAACACGAATAAGAAATGGGTAACAAATAGGTCCGTTATATGTGTAATGAACCAAAGTTTACGGTGAATTCACCCTCACATTTTTACCCAATCGGTTGAAAAAATGTGGTATTTGTTATTTAATCGTGATTTATGCCTTCAAAACATCATTTCATTTACGAGGATTAGGGTTGATATCATTTGAATATTTCATTGAGATCGTTCCCATGTTTGCGAGTTGATACTCAACAACAGGAATATTTTTCAATATCCTATGCAAAATAACATCGCAAAATCCGAAATCGTAATAATAAGAATTCAAGCCTTATTTATGTATATTATACAATAATGTCCAGTGTTCAGATTACGATATTGTTTCACGGACATTATTATAACTTTAGCACAGACCATTCTCTGTAGCATATCCATCTATCACTGTATGGGGTATAATATAATCTCTGTCTAGACTCTAACATATGAAATAAATCAATTATACAAAGGCCAGATTACTCAAGCAAATTTTCTACACGCAAGAAAGAACGGATTTTATTTACTGCATGATCTTACTTAATTGTAATAAAACCAGGTCATTTAGTCATCAATATGCAGCATAAACACTGTTTATCACCAATATTCTCATAATTATTGTATACAGGAGTTATAATTGGCACTTCATTCTAATTACAACCAAATTAATACAAAATACATCAGGTGATAGCATCTAACGGAAAATACCACTTATAGTCTTAGGTATATACTTAGATACACACACACACACACACACACACACACATATATATATATATATATATATATATATATATATATATATATATATATATTGTATTTATTTATTTTTATTTATTGATATACCATATTTATATAGCACTCTTTTCATAGAATATATCATGTTCAAAAGTACTTTTCAAGACAAGACACATTAAAGTCAATTGTTAAAATGATATGATAAAATATACATTTGCTGTAAAATGAAATATTACATTATAGAGGTATTTAATATTATGACGTAACAACATAAGAAGAACAAGAAATACAAATAAGTACAAATAAAACATAACCAACTAAGTTAAATCATTATAATATATTGTTATAAGATTATCTCCAACTAATATAGACTAGAAGACAAAATAAGATATAAACATATTATACTGGACTAGAAAATAATGCATTCCAGAGACTAGCTGCTTCATAATTAAAACATCTTTTACCATATGATATAGTCCGCATCTTTGTAACTACTAATAGCTTGTGTATTCTGTGATCTGAGGGTCATGCTTGGTGTATATATTTGCAACAGGTCTCTCAAGTACACAGGAGATTGGTCGTACAATGCCTTATACTTGTGGACTAACAGCTAATACTGTGCTCGATATTATACTGGCAGACAATGAAGTTTCTTTAACATGGGCGTAATATGGTTATGTCGAACTGTCCAAATGTCCACGTTGTAGCTGGTTCATCATGGTATCCGATAGTCCACGGAAGAGCGCATTATAACAGTCCAGTCTCGACATAACGAGCCCATGCACCAATGACTTAGTAGCATCGCTAGATAAATAACGCCCGATACTTCCGATGCTGCGCAGTTGTGGGTATTGTGGTTTCTCTGCCAATTATTAGGACGATAGAGCCGTAATTAAAGCAGTAATGGCATATCCTATTATACTCTGACACAGAGATTTACAGTGCTATTATTAGAGCACTGAGCTACAACGCTATATGCCATGTTTAAATCCGACTCATGTCTTTGTTTGTCGTACCTTTCCCAAATCGGTTACCCTCAAATAATATATCCCAGGTATGACCAGAATTAAAACGAAATGCTTTTACTTCTCCGCTCTTTTCGATGATGATGATAATAGTTGATATTGTGCACATGGTAGGCTAAATGGGCCGAGTGACCCCAAATGTAATTAAGAGAAGCCAAAGATGAAACGACCTTTAGATATGCTCCACTGTTTCCGAATTATCAGAGTGGACACTATGTTTTGAAAGATTATTTTCGGATGTCCAAACATTCCAAAAGTGACCGCTCTACGTAGTTCCTTTACGTAAATATATTGACCTATATTGACCTGGCCTAAATTTAGTGATTCCTTAAATCGATTGTAGCATAGTTGCAAATAATGTGATATATTCATCCTACAACAATTGCAACTCGGCTCTATCTTTTCTTAATTTTATGCGAATGAAGACACTGACGTATTTGTTTGATGAATGGCCACGAATTGAGCGCAATTAAAGACAATCTGGCTATAGTTGTGAATATTTATAATTGCCTAATTTCGGGATAACGCGTAAATCCTAGGCTTGTACTGACCACATCAAATTATATTTGAGATTGCGACATATCTTACATATATGTAGCCATTAGACGATAGCTCATCCTGATTAGCATTTACTGATTTTGTATATTACAGCATTTCCAAAGGTGATACATTGACTACTTTTGTACAATCGTAGCGAACCAGAATCCTGAGTCATGGGTGTTCACGAGGAATTCTCAAGTCAGCTTTGCGAAGGGACAGGTTAGACAGCATATTTAATTACTCGGAATATGGTATAAATCACACGACAAGCGCGCGATAATATTAATAAAACACGATAGCATTGATAAAAGACGATAATGTTCATATAACCATAAACAAACTAGAAGTATGTCATAGTTTATTCCAATTTTAGATAGGGGTGATCTTCCTTGAAAATTGCGAATTATAAGTGCCCTGATTGACCTTATTTATATAACCTCGTATCCCTTAAGGCTGCCATTCATCACTACATCACCAAACAGTTGTCTTTTAGACGGTCTAAAATCTGAAGCTTATTCCACAGAGCACGAGCCATCTTAACAATGGTCATTGTTGTCTCTGACGCTGCTAGCCATCTTAACTTTGATCATTGTCCTCTCTTTGACGCCAATATAAAGGACAGAATCAGTAGCCGTGAACTGTAGACGTCAAAGGTAACAATGACCTGATCGTGATCGAGTTACTGATAAAGTGATTTTAATGTTCCATTGTTCAACTCTCAATGTGTACCCGTGTTTCTGTTATTGTACCGTCCAACACTTCCACTGTGTTTCTCTAAAGTGTGCAGTTTTCTCTTACTGTTTCTTGTTATGTGTTCGTTTGGAATTGAGTGTGAACGGAAAGGGAATACATAATACCATGTTCTTTGCCATGGTGCCTTTGACTCTCGAGTTAATATTAAACAAACAGGATAACAATGTACAATCAGTGTTATGAATATATGCACGTCTCTCTATCTATCTGTGTGTCCATCTGTCTGGCTGTTTGTATGCATATATGTTTGCACATATCTATGCATGCATTTGTTTTCCGTTTTGCTGGTTTATGTGTGCGCGTGTATATTGGTGTGTGTTTGGATATGTGCGTGCTAGCGAAGAAGTGAAAGATTGAGTGAGTGAATGAGTGAGTAAGACAGTGAGCGAGCGTGAGTGAAGAAGCACTTGGACCACCGTTTATCGCACATTATGCCTGCATGCGTGAACGGAAAGACACATATGCAGGTAAACCTACACGTTATGACATCGAAACGAAATTATTTCCAATAGGGTGCCGATCTGATTGTATACGTCACTAACATATATGAACCATCCCTAACAGCATACACACAGTAAATATCCCGGGAACAGAGAAAAGACATCCAGATAATTCACACAGACGACGCCATCAAGTCAATCTATTCCGATCGTTGTCTCGCCATATTTCACAGTATATCATTCCAGTTAGTGGATTCCTCTATCCCGACGAGACAGACATACCGGCGCCACACCACTTGACCCGGATCTCTCACCTTATACCGTTATACCGGGACCGCCATCCATATTCTACCTCTTTCTCATAAACGTTCCTAAACGGAATTATCAACATCCCGTGATGTATTATTCAGAGCGCGATAAAGCTACACCATGGAGACGGGATAAGGCTATAATGCATAGTACTAATTGGGATCTGTTGGACATCTGTATACCAGCGTCAACCGTAAGTCAAATACACGAGGTCAAGTAGTGAGGTGAAGGATGAAGCTCGTAAGGTGCCAGTTAAACTGGGATATAATACACAGACACACACAAACCTACTGTTCCAACCTTTAGGTTGTAACTTGTTTAGCTAGAAATCATATTGCTGACATACAATCGAAATCCCTTTCCGTAGCTAATTCCTTTATTCAAACAAAAGCTGTTGAAATACCCAATTTAGTCGTTTGTAGTTGTCCGAAAAACTCTAGGTCAAAGAGTGTTTTATCTCTGTCTTTCTTCTTTTAATGGATCAACCAAACGAGTCGTAAAGGCATGGCCTAGTCTAAGTTCGTAAAACTTTCTTCTTATATTCTAATATTACTATAATACCGAGTTAAGAGCAGTTTGTATTAATATATAAATATCTTAAATTATTATTTACCCATATAATGTATCAATAGATTATACGATGTCTAGACCTTTATCAACGATATCAGTCAGTAATCTGTTATCAATAAAATACCGTTGCTGTCATATTAGCAAACCCTTTGTTTCAATATTTATATAATATTTGAAAAATGTATATGTATAATATTTAATGGATTTGGTTAAAGATTAACAGGCATCCATTTTACGTTGTTTAGACAATGGCAATAAGACGTAGTCCCGGAGTAATAATTGATTACCTTTTAAGGTAACAAAATTGTCCTGAAGTATGTCTGCAGTAATTTTTCATTTGTATTTACATTAGCAACAGCAACTAAGGCTAGTAGATATTTTAACGTTTTAACTATTATACAACAAATATAATAGCCAGTTAATGTAATATCGGGCCTGTTAGAGATTACATCCTTCAGTTGCTATAGACTCAGATGGATGTCTTGGCGTTAATATGATGTTATCACATGATATTAGTGATGGGAAACGGGTAAATGACCAAAATGCCTTTATTTCCTTTGTCTTTGGCTATTCACTCGTCTCATTGACGGAAATGACAAGAAAATAATAATTAAACCTGTGAAGCATAAATCTAATTAGATGAAAGTTTTTTTCTAAGAATGAGTGTGTTTTTTGCAATATTTAACAATATGGTTCTTCTGGCAGAAAATAGGCAATACACTTACCTGGATCTATTTGTCAAATAAATAAAGTATTCGTATGAAGGTAGGTCTGGGTTTGGATGTGCATATCTTTATTTTTAGGTTGGAAGGGCCAGTGAGAATAGATGATCGGATTGGTAAGGAGTGGATTTGGGCACATAATTTTGTTATAAAAAATTTGGCTAAAAGGTGTAGATAAAAGTCTATATGTACCAGTAAAATTAATTCCCCGATGTACAGTACTGATAATAATAATAATATCTCTCTCTCTCTCTCTCTCTCTCTCTCTCTCTCTCTCCCAATTGGGTTATATAGTTTATATAGTATTGCTTTGAAGAAAGATACAGCAATTGAAAAATTGCTATAAATAGGGCTGCTTAGATAATTAAGCTAAACATTCTCACTAGCAGTATGTCATCTGACTTGAGGCTTTTAGCTCCCAAATAACCTTATGTTATTATGTTTGTATAGCAGCATTAGGACTGGTGAGACATTACACATATCTAGCAAGAAAGTCGCCAACTCTGATTCAGTCCCATGAAGAAACGTCAGAGTATGAATTCATTGGTTCGAGATTTCTGTGCTTGTGCCTCAGCTATACACAACTAAAACCAACACACACACACACACACACACACACACACACACACACACACACAACACACACACACACACACACACACACACACAACACACACACATAACAACCCACACATACATACACGCATCCACCACGCACACACACCATATATATTATATATATAACATATTTATATTATATATATATATATATATATATATTATATTATATATATATATATATATATATATATATATGAATAATATACATTCAGTTAGCAATTGGTAACGTTAGACATTCTATAGCAACCTGATGAAGACTTGAATAGGTCGAAACTGGTCGTTGCTATTGGGTTGAGTCGTTATATCGCTGCTATTAGTATTAATCGCATTTATTCAGATTTATGCTAATATTATTCAACATTATTCATACTGTGTATTAATATTTTATTTCTCCATTTTAGGTTTAATCTTTCTTTGAGCCAGGTTAACAAAGCCTGGTTTTGTTTAATCATAGTATTCTTTTTTTAATATTTAGATTATCCTTTTGGATTATTTTAGAAATTTTCTTTTTCTTTTAATTTTTCTCTAATTTACCTGGTAATTAATTATTACTTACAACTTAAATATTTTTAAAAAGTTTGCATTGATTGTCCTGAAGAAAGTAATAACACTGTTCAGACTTACTTCTTTTATAAACACACAACAACACACACACACACACACACACACACACACACACACACACACACACACACACACACACACACACACACACACACACACACACACACACACACATATATAAACATCCACACACGTACAAAATAGGATGTAGTTTCAATATTTCGCCTTTACCTGTTGTAGGTTAAAGGCGATGTTTCGTATTATATATGACTACTCTCTCACCAAAATATTTTGTTTTATTCTATTATTAAAATTAATTTCATCACGCCGGCTATGAATTGTTATCTTCCACAATACAGTTTCTGTGTTACTTCGATTGATCTTTCTAGTTTTGATGTATATTTGTTATGTTGGTGATATAGCAATATGCTTGAGAAACTAAGAAAAGTTAGAGTAAATCCCTAATTGTCGACAATAACACTTAAGACACAAACACTTATTTCTTAACATGTCGCTCCTGCTGACATGCCCCCCCCCTGCTTCTATCATATTGGTGACCTTCGCCGTATTCGTCGCTATATTTCTCTTTCAGTCGCCAAAACCATTGCCACAGCACTCATTACTAGTAGGCTTGATTATTGTAACTATCTCCTTTATAATATTGCATCTAATGATATTCTAAAACTGCAGTATGTTCAGAACTGCTTAGCTGAGATTGTCACACGGTCTCCTCGGTTTTTCCATTCTGTCCTACTTCTGAAATCTCTTCACTGGGTCCTATCTATTTCCACGCTTCTTTCTTTAGCATCCAAGTCCAGAGAATCCGTTCATCTGGTTTTCATTCGTTGTCTGTTCCCAGGGTTACAACTCATAGTTGGTCTCGTGCCTTTTCAGTTGTTTTCCCTACTCTCTGGAATTCACTCTCTGAACATGTTAAGCCACCAAATAGCATAGTCTCTTTCCGTCACCATTTAAAAACTCACCTTTGAGACTCGCTTATCCTTCCTAAGTTTCCTTTTCATCTGATGAATGTTGATTAACCGGACTATTAGTTTTCCCAACCTCTGTACTAGGTGCGCCACTGAGCTCGATTCTTTGCGAGGATATTAGCGCTATAAGAGTTTTGTAATTATTATTATTATTAACAGGTAACCCTAACGCTAACCCTAACCGGCATTAGATACCCAGTATCACTGGAACTAATGTAATTATTTTAAGGGTATGAACAGTATTAGTATATCTTGGAGTATTCATTGGTTTGTGTTTGTATGTGTGTGTGTGTGAGTGGCACGCTCCTAATGTCATTGACAATAATTGTTATTTTAATGCATAAAGTACAACAGGGACTTAGACAATTATAATAAAGGTCGAGAGCAGCACTTTATCAAGTGGTTATCGTATTATGGATTACTTGAGACTAAAAATGTTATTAAGATGGGAATATAATTCTTTTTTAATTTGATGATAATGTGATGCAGTCAAATAGATCATATTAATTTTATATTACATCAAAGCATCACTAACCACGAGCTAGTAATGTATACAGCCGCGTATCATCCGACTCTGAGACGTATTTAATGTCATACCCAAATACAGCACATGATAAATAACGAAGATGATCTGTTACATTGTTCCACCTTGATTAGGTGATGTGCTATTGACATTTATCCTAAACGTATATATGCTATTTACAGTTGTTACCATTTTAGCAACATATGGGTGATAACGTACCTAGATTATTTCCTGATAAATACCTATTTGGCCAGACAACAGCTTCCCTTTATATAACTGTAAATTACAAATGAGATCTTTGAGATGAATGTACACGTAGGAACATCTATTGCAGTTATCTGACCTCAGTATTTATCAGCTTGTTAAATAAATACATGTCCCGACATGTAGTTTGTCTGTTTCAATTGGACACCTTACAGTAATTTTATAATTATTATTATTAAAATATTATTATTGTGATATTCGTACTTTGTTTAATAAATGGCAGCTTTAACTTCCAATTTAGCAACAATTATGTGTTTCTTTATGTAGAAATTGTTTTTCCCTTCAAGTTTGACTTTATTGTACCACGATAATGAAAGTTTGATTGCCATTACAGATATATCATTTTCTGGAAGGTACCCAAATCATTATCATGACAATATACCGGCTGATATAGAACGTAGTGTGAGATGCTTTACAGGAAATAAAACAATTCCAGAAAAGTATTCTTATAACTTTTCTTTGTTAAATTGATCAAAATTCTATTTGAGTAAATATAATTATTTCACTAGTTACACTTGTCGATTGTATGCTGTTTTCTGTTTTATTACTAAGTATAAATAAGTGGATATATTTCTTTTAATAATTATCTACTGAGCTTATAGATAGATTGAAGATTATTTTCAACAGTGAGCGTTGGTGATAGACAGAAAATGGGATTATATCAACTGCCGATAACAAGGAAATGAAATGTTTGGATCGGTATCATCTGGTATCTGGAATAATTATATACATGATGTTCATACCCTTCATCCCAAATAAGAGTCAAATAAGGTATCTCTATGCTAAATCTGTATTGTTCTTTTCCGGTTGGAAATTTCCACCAGGTAGATTTGTGCACTTTTATCATCAAGATGTGTGTATTTTGTTATTTTCTTGATCGTTATAGCTGCAATGTGGCTGTTGTCACTGTTATATAGTTTGTTGTATGATTAAATAGCCACAAGACAATTACGTTGACACCACACCTTACCACCAGCAGCATTTGCTGTGTTACAAAAGAAGCATATACATCACAAAATCTCGAAGCCGCAGATGGTGATTTCGGCTTCACTCAGGGTTCTGAAGTCTTACCTATATAAATCGTACGGACAGAGATCCAATCGATCCCGCGTAACAAGTAATATTCAGACCAGGATAAAAAGTAAGGCCCTTTGTAAGTTCGCGGCGCGTCATCCAGCACAATAACTCGAGTTGAATGCGGAAAAACCTTGTATGGCTTATAGTGTGCTTACATATAGAAGCAGCCGAGTGACTAAGGCATGTACGAATGAGTAATACTGCACACTATTGGCTCAATTGTCAGTAAATAATATGATACACATACATCTAACAGTTAGTCTTCATACGTTTACGTTTACTACTTAGCGAACACTCATCACATGACTTATATGACCTTTTCTTGGGAACACCGGATATTGGTAAGATCAAGGATACTTCGAATGGTATTTTAGGGATTATAATGGAACAAACGCTTCCAAGAGTGAAATATATGCAATAGTATTGCATATGCTAATAAAGGTCGTTGTATGGGAACCCATAAAAATACAATAATACAAGTAGTACATTATACAAGACAAAGCTGAAACAGTAAAACATGTAATAAAACTGGCGTAACTAGTTTCATATTAGTGTAATAGGAATCTGGATCGAAGTAAGCATGATAGCTGGCACGGGTATGGGTTTTTTAGGATATATTTACGTCGTGTCACTAGTTCAGAGAATCAACATGAAACATCCTTAAATAAGTATATTTCTAAAAATCTAAAAATGTCTCTCTGTGTACGTGTCTGTATGTGTGCATGTTTGTGTCTATGTCTGGATATATTTGTATATATATTCTTTAGTATCGACTGATAAGGAATTGGCTAATTGATTGATATATTGATTGATTGATTGTTTGAGTGATTCATTGTGTAAGTGAGTGAGTTAATAACGCATGAACACGGCATATCACTTAGTAACTTATTATCTGATTAATTTCTTATGATAGCGGCAAAGGTACATCAGAGCGATTCAGAACAACGAATTTTCAGTTAGTAAAATGGCTGGTGGAAAATTGATATTTGAAGCCCAAAACCATTTTTGTGAGTAATAATGTGGCATGGATCATGTATACTCTGGCGGGGCTTAGTGAGCTATACAATAATACACAAGATTAGTCAATTATTCTGTTTATATTAGCATCAATTGTAATGATAAGTAACTAATTATCGGTGGGTGCGCTTGTAAGTATTTATATAAAGATTCAGCAACCATAGATTTATAAACAAAGATTTTGAGTTTAACCCGACTCTCTCACTAGGCCAAATGTACCAAAATTCCTTGTCTTGGTGAGATTGCGTCTTGTGTCACGGGTCGTATTCTCACAATCGATGTCTTATAATAATCGAACTCATCCTATGACCATCGGTTCTGTTCGTAAAATCACCGGACTTTATCATCCTGATAACTAACAGGAAAAGTAGACTAGGCTGTAGTTTGTCGTTTTTCGATTATTACCTTAAGAAGATGTGACATTTTCTAAGCAGATGGCTGGTGGTATGATTCAAACGAGGAATATGTACCAAAGAGCTGCGCATTTAATAAAGATTTAATCCAGGTGAGTCATTCGAAGAATGTTTATCGAAGAGAAACATCATCAAAATTTCGAAATACTGGTGATCCAATTGGAAGTAAACTGTCCCACAAAATGATCGACGTTTTACGACACACTCTAGGTAGGTCGGAGGAGTGCCTAGAATTTATTTAATAATTTATAAATAAAGACGATTTCATTTAATCGGAGTTCAGACTGAATTAGATGCCTAGATATCCGAAGGTTTTTATATTGTTTGTTACAGGCGTAAAGTGAAGCCTCACGAGGTATTCTTGAGGGCTACACATATCTAATATCCATCAATATGAAGTAGATATTGAATATTCCCTAGTACCTAGAGTTACAAGATAAATCCATTGCTGCTACTTGGAAACATATTTCAGGTATTTGTCTTCAGGGTTGCTATTTGGTCAACATTTTGCTCTTTATATTTCATGATTCGAGGGGAACGTCTACTGCTAATACAACAGCCAATTATAAACGTGGTACAACGATGGTGTATACCACTACGGCAATTATAACTTTAAAACTACTACTAAATGTTTTTCAATTTCTATGACTGCTGCTGCTATGATTACGGCTACTATGACTACTAACACAACTATTACTACTGTAACCACCACAACCACAACTACTATTACTTGTACCATCACAACCATCACTACTACTGCTACTAGTACTATCGCTACAAACACTACTATTACTGCTACTTTGTCTGATCAAAGAATGCTTCCAACGAAGTGGCCAACGTAACAAATAGGAACCAACTTGTCATTATGATAATCCAACAGAAGTTGATCCTGTCCAAATTCACCGGGGACAGTTGCTAAACCTCTGGATGGAAAACTAATGAGTGCTTTAAATTTACATGACATGTTTACGTTATTTTATGTAATAGATCACTCCTTAGCAATAAAGTGGCCTAACAATTCCTTGGACCACAAAACAAATTCCTTAACCTGGATAATGTCATACGTCAATAACAGAGCAGAGAATGTTTCAAAGATAGCAGAAGTGTATCAATTATACCAGACGTTCTCCTCAAATTGGCTGAATCAGAAAGATAAATAGATCTTTAATATCACCATTAAGTTGATGATGATGATGATGATGATGATGAACAATACGTGTACTGAACTGCGTACGTTTGTACACAGTAGCTAGAAGAAAATTAGTTTGTTTGTGACTAATAAATGCAATATAACTGAAAATAGCCTGTTGTTTGCTTTCTTTTTTAAAGTGCATATCACTCACGCCACAATTGCCAAATGTCTGTTTATAGGCTGTATATTAAGATGTATCACCACATTAAATTCCCATCATCGGTCCATAGATATCTACTTTATCCTATTTATAATATTATTCAGTATTTGCGTTGAAGAGTTTTGTGTTATGTTTTTACTGTGAAGAAAATTTGTTAACTAAGAATTGCTTAAAGTTTTATATTACTACTACTACTACTACTACTACTACTACTACTACTACTAATACTACTTTACTACTACTACTACTACTACTACTACTTATTATTAGTATTATTATTAGTTGATGTTGTGGTAGTAGCATAAGCAGTGTTAGTAGTAATACTAGCAGGAGAAGTAGCATTAGTAGTAGTAGCACCAGTAGTAGTAACAGTAGAGGTAGTAAGAGCAGTTTCAGTAGAAGTAGTGGTAGTAGTAGTAGAAGTAGTAGTAGCAATAGTAGTTGTCGTTGTTGTTGATGTTCCAATAGTACCTTTATTCTCCAAGTGTTAATTATCATAGTACATAACCCTTAATTTAATTCCAAGATTAGTTAACACGCATCGTCTGCTTTTTCTTGTAGTTTTCAATTAGTCTGCAAAACTACAAAAACAAACAAGACGTTGATATTGGAATATTGATCAATATGGAGAGCGACAACATGTCCTCGGATAAGTAGAACAGCAATAATCCACTATCCGGCATTGAGAGGAAACGGAGTACATCTTGGAGTACTATTTTCTTAGTATATTATATACCTTCCTTACTTCTAGATATACAAGCCTGCCTTGAGTTATGGGATAGGAATTAAATGAACACAAATAAAAACAGACTATCGAAGTATGTTTAGCTTAGTCTAGTTGGGGAAGTTGGTGTGCTTGCTCTTCGTTGGAATTACGAGGGTATGTTTGGCATTTTATAAACAGGAAGGGATAAGAAATGTCTAGGCTATGCAATCTCATGAAAAAACCCATACAGTCAACCAAATTTTATTTCATCTACTAAACCATCTTGCAAGGTAAACAATTATCTTTATCATAAAGATATAACCTTCAGGTAAAAATAAAGATTGAATTTTGATGAAGATGAGTGGAATAAAGTATTGACTACTTTTACAAATTTTAACAAAGGTGATTCAGGTAATATCGATTAATTAATAAATCGTTAGTTGCCTTTGATTTCCTTTAAATCTGAATTTGTTTTGTTCAACAGAGACAATGCCAAGTTTCATGCATTTATTGGTGGGATGATGACAACTAGTCGTTTGGAATGCAGATAATATCAAAATGGAACGCATTTATCCAAGGAGTTGAGTCAGTATATTCTGTAGTCAGTTCGTTAGTAGTAACCGTGATCTAGATTACGTTAAAATCTGTATAACGTTTGTATATAAATGGAATAAGACGGAACTGGTTAGATAGGAAAAACATTCTACAACGTAAACATTAGATATTGTAGCAATGTTTATAAAAGTACCATTGTAATAAATGACCCTATCAGCAAAAAGGGTACCACAATCTGAACACCAGCTGAAGCACAGAAGAATGGAGTACGGTACTAGTTTTAAATGAATCCATTTGATGGCAATTGTTTTTTTTTGCACGAGTGATATATGCAGCTGTGTGTCATCAGCATACAAGTGATATTTAACCCCATATCGCTGCGCAATGATCCCAGTTGAAGTGCTCTATTTATTGTTGCGTTAATCGTGTGCTATACTTTCTAACACAAAATGCATTTTCTGTCTGATACTGCTCGATAAGCTCTCCAATTCAGAATTTAGGTGTTCAAAATAAATATACGTGATTTAGAATGAACGTTTCTTATCATTATGATTTTTTCTTCTCCTTTGATCTACATTAATGTCGGAATCAGTACACACAAATTAACCAGGTCATTATTGTAGAAGCTGGCTTAATGATTCAGAAAGGGATTTGTCCTTTTAATCGGTATATCGTTCTTGTATGGCTTAAATAAATTCCAAGCAATTTTGACCACAGACATTCTGAATGTTTACTTAACTTTGTTTACTGTCCCCATTTCATATTCACATGGTAAGGGGTAAAATGCAAACCTATTCGTTTATGGCATTCACTGATATCTATTATTCATGATTGTTGAAAATCTTAAATTTGTTGTGAACTTGGACTTAGAAAATACCACCTTCCCAGTATTTTCTAAAGTGAGATGCGAGAATTATGATAGTATGTAGTAACTCATTATTGAACCACAGGCACGTTTTGCTTACTGCGAGCTGTGGCGTCAAATGGTATTTTTGGCTTGCATGTAGTCGCTTCCTTGCGAGCGTGACCTATTTGTCTCGTACGAAAGTCGGGTTAGCTGGGCCCCACAGATTGATGAGTAACTGAGACACATGTTTAGGTCTACGTATGTATAGATATATTGAAGTGTAGAATATTTTATATTTAGATTAAAGGGTGTATAGTTTTATTGATATATAGATATATGGAGGTATAGGTTTCAAAGGATGTTTAGATGTTGTTGTTCAAAGCTAGTGCTAATAAAATACACACACACACAGACATGCGCGCGCTCACGATCACACACAGAAACACAAACACACAGTCATATATATATATATATATATATATATATATATATATATATATATATATAATATCAAACATATACACACGCACACAACACACTACACACACACACACACGCAGAAACACACATACACATTCGAAAACAATATACAATCTCAAGATGATATTGACTTTTAATCGACATTTTATACAAAAGAAGATACAATTGTTCAACGATGTTCATGTCTATATTTGTCTAATCTTTTTTTAATATAATTATCTATCTATCTATCTATCGAAATATATATGCTGTTATTATCACATACCTTTTAATTGGATAGGTAGATAAGTAGATTGGTAGATAGACTGATAGACGTATAGACCATACAATAGATAGAGGACAGGATAGTGGCTGATTGGCTGGCTGGTTGATTGGCTGGTTGAATTCCTGGCTGGCTGGATTGAATAAACAATGGAAGGATGGATGGATGGGTGATTGGACGAAGGGATGGATGAAAGGATGTATGTTCACTTCTTCATCATCTTCGTGCTCCTCCTCCACATATCTGTCATCTAACACAGCTGTTATGATAAATGACCAATATCAGCTGTCATCAGATATATGCCGTCTATTATTAGCGATCATCCCGTCTAACTGACTTTCCATTTACGCTAACGCTGCCTTTAACTAATTTATCCTGATATTTAATTTAGGAACCTTTTAGCGTCGATGAAATAGAAAGTGGCTTTTCCTTTTTTTTTCACTTTACTTCCAATCAGCCTTTTACTGTAGTCGTTTTTAGTTTTTATTGTCATCGGCCATTTCCCAAATGTTGCCGCGTAGGTACATTATTATAGGATATGCGGCATTAATTGCATTAGTATGGCCATTTGGGTGGATGGAAGCAGACATCCTGTCTAACCGTAAAACATGTGTGTATGTGCCTATTTTGGTTTGTTGGAGTGTGTGTGTATGCGTGCGCGTACGTTTGCGAGCGTGTATGTGTGTATGCATTTTTTGGGGTGTGTGCGGCTGTACATTGTGTGTGTGTGTTTTAGGATACATATATAGTGGCACTGGCTCAGAACATCAACATTTATGTAATCGTAAACGTAATCGTAAATGTAATCGATAATGATGGATATAAGCGTAATCGGTGATTATTTTCTGGATGACATACATATGACTCAGTGCTCTATTATGTTCAATGTTATACTATGCCATAACATCAATTACACAGAGATTCGTTGGAAACTTATTTCTTCCTGCTCCGATATATGAACTTCCTTATAACAGTTGTATATTTCAGTAAGTCCAGCCATTTGATTTTCATTGTTCATTAAAACTAATTTCAAACGCCGATGATCTGATAAGACCCCGGTGTTTCAATTCTGTGCCATACAGGGTATCCTCGTGGTGTTCATTTATATTGTGTTCATCCAGCAATTTCGATTGAATTGTCTACCGACGTAATCGTTGTGCGTGAATTTGGCTATCATGTTTATGGATGCGTGCCAACATTGGATAGCGCGCATATTGTGTTATGTATATTGGCAGTTAACTTAAAGTGATCCGTTTAAACACAAACCTATAACGGAATAATTATTTCGTGCATAAATTAAAGATATATATGATAGTGTGACTAAACATGACAATAAAAGTAATTATTTTTAGAATCATTTATAAAGGGCACTTTCTTTGATACACTAATTGTCCTATTTGTTTTACAGATTTTAGGGGCTATAGCCACACCGAACATGTTGCGTCATATAAACTGCCGAAATGGTCCATTATGTGGTAAATGCAGCTAGAACAATGCTTGGTCTAAATAACACGACATAACTTGACCAAATGGCTGATATATGTGTGGGAAGTGAGTAGAGTGTGTCTAATATACCTAGCAGTTTTGTGGGAAAGAAATAAATATGCCACAAATGGAATGAAGTCAACCGTGCCTGACAATGAGATAGGATGCATTAAGCTTCTGTTGATCTGAACCCCTATGCTATTGAACAGTGAACATTTGATTAATAAACTCTTCTGGTGTTGTTGTATAGGCCGATAATAGCAACCAAGGGAACCTTCAAGCACTAATAGTTGTATGGCTAATATAATTCAGAAAGGATATGGCGAAAGATTATACTATACACTGGCTGTCTAAACTGGACAAACTAACATGTTTCTATATTATAACAGGATGATGAAGGTAATGCACTACAGTTGTTAGGTTGATGAATCTGTTCAGAAGCTCAATGTAATAGTATGCAGTAATAGTAATAGTATGCAGTGTAACTGCGATCAACATTTGTGGTATTAATTTTCTTTAATTGATTTAATTAAATAAATTTTTTAATAAATTATTTTTTGCCTCTAATGGAGAAATTGTACATACAATACACAGACATAATAAAATACACGTACATAATACATTTAAACATATATATTACTGAATAAGCTAGGGCGCCTCCGTGGTCTAGCGGTAGCGTGCTGGACCACAGTTCACTACCACCCGTGGTCGAATCCCGGCGTTGGCATATCTGAAGGTTGTTTCGTCTTTCACTTCGTCTCATTACCTTTGGAAGTCGCTCGGTCCATTTAGCCTACCTTGTGCACAAAAGTGGTCGTAAAACATCAATCATCATCATCATCACTGAATAATTTCCACCAAAAAGTCAACATATTTTTCCATGCCACCTTGCAGGTATTACCTCAGTTTTTATATTAAGCAATTAATGTAATTTTCATCGTACAGAAACCCTACAAGAGATATGGCATGCTTCTTACACGTAGCGATGGTTCTGTCAACTAAATTTCTTTGAATAGATAACACATTTTGTAGATGCTGTGATAATAAAACAAACTTCGTTTGGTACACACATTGGAAGCCAGATAATAGGATTGGCCGGACAGCTGCACTAAAAATATGAGTGATGGTAGATGCCTTAGTGCCGCTCATACATAAACCAGCTAGTTGTAATTTATAGAATGCTTCACGAATGGCGTTAACATGTACTTCAGCATGGCTCTTCGAATCATCTGCTCGAGTCATCCCAAGATGTAGAATATGGTCGTTCTCACTCGGAGAGTCACCATTCATAGGTAATAATTTGTCACGAAAGGGACTGCTGCCAAGTGTAGCGCACTTAGTCTTGGCAGGGTTAAAGTTGGGGCCATGTTTGATGATGTAATTATTTGCTTCATCTATTAGCTTATGTAGTCCGGTAATCATAAGGATGCATACCAACAGGTCATCGGGGTAATAACATACATTATAAGAGACACTGTTTACCGAAATGCCACAGGCCATGCTGTAAAGGCCTACCACCATATCCTGGTATAAAAGGTTAAATTAGATTGACGATGAGAGACCACTTTGCCTAGTGCCTTTGTTTATTTGCACGCAGTCACTTAGTGACTCGCCCCACTTGATGAATACCATTACCTAGTTACCTAATATAAAAATAACTCCAAGATCACAATGGGAATAACATCTATAACTTTTGAAAAGAAAATGGCGTCATAAGAGAGAGAGAGAGATTTAGAGAGAGAGATTTAGAGAGAGAGATAGAGAGATTTAGAGAGAGAGATTTAGAGAGAGAGATTTAGAGATTTAGAATTTTAGAGAGAGAGAGAGATATTTAGAGAGAGAGATTTAGAGAGAGAGAGAGAGAAAAAAAAGAGAGAGAGAGTTACCCAATGAGGCTTTGTTCCTATTGTTAACTTAGACTTTCTCAATTATGCATACTCACACACTTATTGACCCAGTCAGTCACAATAACAAAAATGTTCATCTATACTTTATTTTACTATAAGGAAACCTTTATGATATCCCGTCACAAATTATGAGATTATACAATATTATGGCACCATTTCTGGGTTAATTGTGTTTCTGTCTGTGGATGCGATCATTAGCCAAGGAATGTTCCTAATAGGTAAACATGTTATTTGGACGAGCTTATTTTAAATATTATCTTATTTCGTTTGTCGAAATAGATAAATGTTTTCAAAATCTTGCTAGAACTTATGATATATATATATATATATATATATATATATATATATATATATATATATATATATATATATATATATATATAATGGTGAAATGTCGCCTAATGAGTTTTCCTGTAAACACATTTAGCCCTAAATGTGAGAATTTAGATGATACATGTAATTATTTGTGGGAAAAACGAAAGCATACTATAGTAAAGGCTCATTTATTTTCAGCAAATATATTGACACTTCAATAGTGATCTGGATGATGTCAACTTTGTGAAAGACTATACGATAGATACGAAATCCAATGTTTAATCTGATGTTGTACTGCTGATTGGTATGAAATATTGTATCAATATAGGTTTGCATCTGCACGTTTATATGTGTTACTAAATTAACCTTTGTCATTGGTACCATTAGGTAAGATTGATCGTATCTCAAACATTTCCACAATACATTTCTAATCGACGATATATTGACTTTGTCTTTTAGGTATGTATTGTTAAATTCTAGTAAAACAGCTGAGAATGGAATATGTTATAATGGTATATTGTTTTTATAGAATTTATCTTAATTATATTATTTGATCAATCTATGTTACTATCTATCTACCTATAAATCAATAAATCAATAAATCAATAAATCAATAGATCAAGATCAATCAATCAATCAATCAATCAATCAATCAATCAATCAATCAATCAATCAATCAATCAATCAATCAATCAATCAATCAATCAATCAATCAATCAATCAATCAATCAATCAATCCATCCATCCATCCATCCATCCATCCGTCCATCCGTCCGTCCGTCTCCTCCCTCTCTCTCTCTCTCTCTATATATATATATATATATATATATATATATATATATATATATATATATATATATATAATTATATCTGACTGATTGAAGTTTAAGAAGGTCTTCCGATAGACATAATTTGAAGCAGCTATTAATTGCATGGTTCGCAGTTTGATAATAATTTTCCTATTAATACATTTTGAGGAAGACTTTTTTGTTAGAAACTTTCTATTATTAACCCGTTTTGTGTCATAAGTCTATCACAGTATTTAAGAGAAATGAGAAACGTTCCGAAATCAGATATATATATTTGCAGTAAATATTGTGTTTTTATTAATAGAGTTGATATACCTAATTAGGTATTGTTCTGCTTTATATAGATTTCCTGTTGTTCCTTTATTGTTGGTGTTCTTTTACTGAGATAAAATATTCGATCCCAATTCTTGTCACGTTTAACAGTAAAACGCATGTTATGGTTAATAGGATTTAACTGGATGAGACAAAAATTAACTGAATACTCATAATGTAACGATAAATCTGATGAGGGACTGAATGTGATTAGATAAAACCAGGTGAAAAACCACAATGTTGGCCATCATAGTGTATTCTATTTGGATAATATTTCAATTACAATTATTTGTCAAAACAATTGTCTAAATAAATCAGTTTGTTGTAATTAGGGTATAGTATTACACTAATGTTCGATAGTGATGCTTAGACAGATAATAGAAATGCGTCGTCTCTTGACAAAATTTAAATCTGTTCTAAGACACACCTGTTCAATGTCGCTTTAACCGATAAATATTTATTATCTTTTAAATCACTTACAATGTTTTTTACATATTATTTGGGATATTATTATATTACATATTATTTGTACAGCGCCTTTGAATGGCTCATCCTAGTAAGGGCGCTCTATTTAATATACATTATTATTATTATTATTATTATTATTATTATTATTATTATTATTATTATTATTATTATTATTATTATTAGATGCTTATATGATACATTTATTTTACTCCCATATCCATAATAAATACTGGTAAGACTAATAAATGACAAATTGGCTCGCTTTATGAATTTCCTTTTATTGGCAACATAATGCTAATTTGACACTAATTTTTTCTGATTACGATTTTGTTAGGAATTAATTAAGATCTTATTATAATATCTTATTAAAATGTCTTTAATGTTATATTATAATAAGAATAAAACACCAAATTAACGCAAAATGCTGCTGAAGAAGTTGTTCCAAATGCGATTTATAATATATGATTAAGTGGGTAGATTTTCTGTAGATTGGATTTGAGCCATTTGTACCTTCAATCTTCAAAATATGGGTAATAATAATATTAAAAATAATAATAATAATCTAGATTTAATCAATTTCACCAACTCTCAGGAATCATTTAGAGGTGCTGTACACTGATACTTATCTAAAAGAGGGCTTTTTTCTTGTTACCATTAAAGTTATATTGTTAGTTACCTTTTTATTTCTTGCATATTTAGAGTAATAACTGAACGTTACACTTTGCTTGTGTTGTTTCCATGGAACAGTTGTCGCTAATACTGATTAATTCATAATTTTTATTTTTATATCCCTTGTTAAATAAAATGTTTATTATCAACCTATAATCAATGTCTGCCCCACTCAATCAGCTAAAATCAGATTTTTCACCTGCTAATTAAATAAATGCATGTGTGTTAAAGTCCAATATGAAATTTAGACGTTAATCATTATTTTTCTATAAAGCAATTTTGAAAAGATGAATATTCAGTATCGAATTAAATTTCTCAAGAAATGATTCATTTATATTATCAACCGGCAGCCTGTTCCAAAAACCACAGTGCAGACTAACCACAGTGAAGCCTGTAGGCTACCGAATTCCTTTGTTTTAAATTTACACACTCTAGATTTTTTATTAGTCCCATTTTTTATCAGCTACACGCTAAAATTCCATTAAAACCCCGTTATTGTAAGCTACCCATCTAATCTTACCTGTATAACTGTATTAGTAATAGTTAATAAATATGATATCCAGACAAAATGACTCTGCTGTCTGGTACCTGCAATAGTACCTGCAATAGTACCTGCAATAGTATATTAACAATGTGTATATAAATATCCCAAGCAACCCGTTTTCAAATAATTTCTTTATTTGTGCTCTGTACAGTGAGAGAAACATAATTTAAATGTACTGATATTGCACTTGGCTAATAGACCAAGTGCACGACCCGAGCGCGCTGACCTACATCGGTTGCTATCACGTGACTGCACCCAAGCGATCCAGAAATCTGGCTGTGTTCAGTACTACCGCCATTTCGTTTTGTACAACAGCGGATGCATTTGTTTTCTGACCTGTATTTTAACTGTATCAGCGCTATTTACTTGCAAAATGGATCACAATTGATAATTGGAAGATGTGAGAACTAAAGAACCGTTGTCTCACATATTCAGGCTATCCAAAGGCAGATTTAGAAAGAGTTGTACGAGCCTGTACGCCAGTATAGTCATCGGTTTACCAACTTTGTCAATGTGGATATTGATGGCAGTTTTAGTGTAGAAAAGCTGGAGTACTACGAAAATTAAAATAATAAAGGTCGAGCTGTGCATAAGAATGGTACATGGTCCCTCAAGAGCACTCATCCATATTATTATGAGGTACATATGCAGCTAGGCATAATGGGGCTCTCTCATTGTGACTTTATTGTCCATAATTGAGGTGCCATATGATGACATAAAGTTCCAGGAAATTGTGTTGAATCTGGACTCCATTGCTAAATACCACCTATTTCCACACTTTGTTCGAAGACATCTTGGTGTTGTGTTGCAATAAAGGCTGTAAGAGTATTTCCGGTTTTCTTGTATATGTATTATGTTAATACAAGAATTACTTAACAAGATACTTATTGACATTACACAACATGCCATGCACACACACAGACACACACACACACACACACACACACACTCACACACACACGGGCACACACAAGATGTTATTCACACTCTTTTTTAGTTTCAAAGGTATTACACCAGACAGATTTTAAAAACATTTTAAACGTCCAATACACCTTTCCACATGTATACGTGCTCGAGCAATACGTCGAGGTTTTGTCACGCCTTTTGATGCCAAACGTCCATTAGACGTGAATGGTGGAATGTTCAAAGCGGCCAACTTCAGAGCTAGAGCAACTCTAATGCAGGCTCCACGATCAGCCATGATATTATAAAATAGCTCATTGATGTCACGAAAACCAGAGTTCATTGTAATCTTTCTGTCTGACACATTTCCTGTACAGAGATCTGATAGAAAGGAAATGTATCCAAGTGGTGTACATCCTAAAAGAGCCTCGAAAGTGTTGTGTTGCGTATAGGAGCTTTAGATCTTCTCGCTTCTTCAGTGCCGTGTGCTCGCTGTTAGCTTGGGTGCAGCTGAGCTTTGCCAAGGGTCAAGAAAACTAGGTCAGACCGTTGTGCAAATCGGCTATTGACCAACTGTAACGATAGATCCGCTGAACATCATCAATATTATTGTATTAACACTGGAAAACCCCTTATGTTGTTTCTGCTACTGACGATGCTTTTGTAAATCTACATAATAATAATAATAATAATAATAATAATAATAATTATTATTATTATATCATTTATACACTATGTATTAATGTTAATATCTCTGTCTGTTTCTTTTGTATCGCCAATAATTTGAAGCATCATTATTTTTAACTTTTACTATTATAAATAGTTACTGTTTATATAAGCTGTAATAATTTCTTCGACAAGTTATTGCGTCACAAAATCTCATTTAGGGAATACAAATATTTCACTATCAAATATGCTATAAGCTAAGCACTAGATAAACCAAAGTGTAATTAGCAAGCGACTTATATTACATGCGTAGTACAGAAAATATAATTTCATATATTTAAGTACGCATCTATTCTTGCCTGCTAATGCCGAGTTTGTTTGTTGTCATTTAAGTTTTGGCGCTTTCCATTTTTTTGCTAGCGAAATAAATCTGTTCTTAAAATAACAGAGAAAACGTGATGTCTATCCTTATGGTTGAAACTAATTGGAGATTCTACCTGTTTAAGACGGTGGGTGGACGGATAGATGAAGGCTCAAATTGGCTGATGCGCGTAAAGCAAGCTCAATGGACGACCAGAAAATGAGCAGCCGACAGATAGGAAATCAATGAAGGAACCAGAGAATAAAGAATAAATTAAGTAATAAAATAAATAACCTTGACCTTGTTGTCAATTATGGTGATTAGATAATGTGACGCGTAAATAAGTATTATTAAAACACTATTCTATTAATTAATAATAAATTGAAGTGAAGCGCCTTTTATTTTTTTATAGAAGAACAAACTATTCTGACTGTTTATTTCATGTATCAATTCTACATCGTGTTTATGACAATCAATAAGGCTTCTATCAAGTCTTGGCTGCCAGCAGTTGATAAAAGCAATGAATTTTCTGTTTTTAATAAAATTCGAAACAATTATTTCGAAATATTAAACTCGACATGTTTTTTGTTAGACGACAATAAAAGGTCCGAACGCATATGTAACAGAATACGATATTTTATTATAACACATTTATCAAACTTCTACATCATAATTAGTGGGTTGATAAATATCGAGTTTTTTTAGAATTTCAAAATAAAAAGGTAAAGTGGAATAAAGGTGATGAGACGTGTTACTATGTACACCTTTTAGGTAGTCAAAACATAGCTGGGTATCTTGGTTGCCTTCTCATCCTATGCCACGTTACCAACACAGGAGAATGTATTCTTTATCGCTTTCCATATATAATCACTAACATGTGCCTCTAAGACTGGCTTCATATATCATTTGCAGTTTATACAATAGTGTCATTAGATTTTCACCTGTTGAAACATAATAACTTGATATTGTGTGGCTGAAGTTCGCTTAATAAATAAATTAAAATAATTAAATAACGCTTTTTAATTCTCTGAAGTAACATCACTTAATTAATGAAAATATTCTTCGTAAATATGTGCCACATTCACTATACATTTCGAGGTCGTGGTATATATCTTGACTCTTAACTGTGTGGGTAGGCCTTCTTTATTTAAAAATAAATTATCTTAACCTCTCTAATACCTAACCGCCCGTAAATATATGCATGGGTAAATATACGCACACACAAAACTAAACATATAAAACATAGGTAAATTTAAATACCCATATATCTACGCATCTCCTATATATATATATATATATATATATATATATATATATATATATATATATATATATATATATATATATATACACATATATATATATAAGCATAAGTTAAACAGTGATAACGAAATCGCATTACTCCTCAGCCTGCGGGTCAGGAGAATCCGTTTTTTGTACGTGACCAGTGTTTTTTGTACGTGCCAATAGGGAGCGGTAAGGATATACGTGTATAAGTGACCTATGATCATGACGGATGTTAAGCAGATTTTCATATGCTAATGAAACATGGTAGATTTTTATATTGATATCAAGAATTATGCACAACAATATTCAGCATTACCGATTTAGACATGTTAGTAAACTATAATATATATATATATATATATATATATATATATATATATATATATATATATATATATATATATATATATACTTTGGAATTATTGGGGAATACACAAATATTATTATCCGGGCTGTGATTGTGCGATTAGTTAGAGGGTCGCGAGAAATGAGAACCAAACGCGATGGCTATTTTTCTGAATAACACGTTGAGCCAATAATGCCAGCATGCTTTGTATGTCCCCTTGGGATTTGGGTTACGTGTTAGGTTGAAATAGGTCTGAATAAGAGATAATAATATTGTAAAGGGTCTTAGAACAGCTATCTAGCTGGATATGGTGCTATATAAATGTCCCGTATTATTATTGTTATAGTATGAAGATACTCATACCAGAAAGACTGGTTTGTGAACTAATGGGGTTTGTTTAAACATGTTTCCACAAACTTTAGATTCAAAGTTAATAGAAAGTAGAAGTTATGTCACGAATAAAACTGTTTTATAATACAGCTATGTTGACATTACCATAAATATAATATTACCTGGTTCGTGAACGCTTCTCTAATAAAAACCACTAATAAAAATCCAATTTGGACTGAAATATTCTAAACAATTACAGATCTGTTTTCAACGGAACATTTGTATCTAAAGTTACATAGGGGTAGTTGCTTTCTGTCTAAGCAAATATATATTCAGTAATAACTTTAATAAATAATAATAATAATAATAATAATGTATATTTAATAAAGCGCCCTTACTAGCAGGAGCCATTCAAAGGCACTGTGCAAATAATATATAATATAATAATACCCCAAATAATATGTCTGTAAAAACCCTGTAATGATTTAAAAGATAATAATTATTTATCTGTGAAAGCGACCTTAAATAGGTGTGTTTTTAGAAGAGACTTAAAATTTCCAAGAGACGACGCATTTCTAATATTTGCCGGCAACTTATTCCACAAAGTGGGGGCTGCACCACTAAACGCACAATCACCATATGACTTGAGCCGAGACACTGGCACCTGCAATAGTATCTGACTGGATGACCTGAGTTTTCGGGATGACTTTCTAATGGAAACCAGTTGACACAGGTATTATGGCGTCACATCATTAATAGATTTATAAGTTATTAACAGAATCTTGAAATGGATAAGCTGTCTAACAAGTAGCCAATGTAGTTTTTGAAGAATTGGGGTGATATGATCATATTTTCTAGTATTTGTTACAATGCGAGCTGCACTATTCTGAATTCGCAGAAGGCGATTAATGTTATAATCAGATATGCCATATAACAGGGAGTTACAATAGTCTATACGAGATGTAACAATGGCATGGACTACAGTTACAAGTGATTCTTAAGCAGTGGATGTTCTTAGGCAGTTCGGCATACTGATGTGACATGTTCATGCAGGTTAATACATTGGTCAAAATTAACCCCTAGATTTGTTACTGGCGCAATGATCCCAAGAGGACGGGTATACATTGTGAAAACAGAGGACCAAGAACTGAACCCTGTGGTACACCAGATAACAAAACCTGAATGTCAGATAAAATACCACGAATAGACAGCCTCTGGGAGCGTTGTTCCAGATAGGATCTAAACCATTCAAGTACTTTACCTGACAGACCAAACATGTCTTTTAACCTAGAGAAAAGTACATTATGGTCAACTGTATCAAATGCAGCAGACAGGTCCAGAAGAACAAGTATTACTGCCTTACCTTGATCAATTGACATCATAATATCATTTTTCACTCGAACCAAGGCTGTTTCAGTGCTATGACCACTTTTATTGGCAGACTGTAGTGATTCATTAAGGTTAGTATATTGATTAAATATTTGTTTAGATGGAAAGCATCTGCCTTTTCTATAACTTTAGATAAAAATGTAAGATTTGAAACATGTCTTTAAATATTTAGAATATTACAGTCCATAGTGTGGGTTTTTATCAATGGTTTTACAAGGGCAGCTTTCATGGATCTTGGGAAAACACCCAGATATATTGATTTATTAACTATATTTGTAATTGGATTTAGCAGAACATCCAGACAATCTTTCACAAGCCATGTAGGCATAGGGTCAACTGCACAGAAAACATTAGATGACTTTCTCAACAACTGTCTGATATCAGTCTCTGTAAAAGGCTCAAATGTATCCATCATGGATATGCAGGACTCTTCTACCAATGGCTTACCCTGTGATAAGGTGCTGGACTGGAATCCACTATGTATATTTAATATTTTTTGACAGAAGAAGTTATTAAAACAATGGGCCATATCTTTATCTGAGTTGAGATTATTTAGGAGATCAGTTTGACTTTTATGTAATACTTTATTCACAACACTGAAAACAGTCCTTTGGTTTCTCTTGGATGCTTTTTTTAAATTATAATATTCAGATTTAGCAGAGGCAAGGGTATTTTAACAAGAATTTTAATGACCGTGAACATTTAAAAATGAACACACAAACTGGTCCTGATCCACAGCCGCTCACAATACTTTCTCTTTGCAGCCTGTATGTTATTATTATACCATGGAAACGTTGGTCTGCTTGGCATTTCCTTTGTCCTTAAAGGTGCATGTTGATCTACAATGTCTTTCAATGTACTATCATAGAGATCCATCAGATGATCCACATCATCCGGTGGATCCAATACCAGAGAAGAGACTCACAGATCAGCAAGAAAAGCTTCCTTGTCAATTGACTTATATCTTCTATATGAAATAACTTTAGCTGAAACAGATTGTTTCTGTAAAGATACATTAATGTTAACAAGGAAATGATCAGACAGCATGGAAGACACAGACACACCATTAATCAAATTGTCATCATCTAAGATGTGACCATGTCTGTGTGTTCTTTCTTGGACATGCTGCCTGAGATTGGCAGATCTAAGAATGTCAGCCAGTTGTTTGGTATCTGCATTCCTCTGGCAATCCCACTGTATATTGAAATCACCTAAGATCAACAGATGACCACTGTTGGTAGCAAAAGAGTCAACAAATCCCGAAAATTCCTTGAAGAAATCTGCTGCTTTCAGGCCATTTTACTTAGTGGGGTGTAATCGGTAGATAATAGCTACACAAACACTTATCCCCCCAGATATAAAAGTCAGTTGGTAATTTTCAAAAGGCTTAGCCTGAAAACGCAAATGGGTTTCACACTTCAAAGAATCACGGAGAAGAATGCCGACTCCCCCACTTTTCTTGTGAATCCGAGCTGCATGATGCAATGAATATCCAGCTGGAGTCACATCACCAACAATTTTCTGGTCTGAAACATTACCAGTCAGCCAAGTCTCTGTAATGACAAGAGCATCAAGATCCATATCCTTAACAACATCAGATATCTCATCAGATTTATTACAGATCGACTGACAGTTAATGAGACCAATACTTACATTTTGTACAGCTGCGCCATTATATGGTGTTATTGGCACAGTGATCAAATTACTGGCATCAGACCCAATCTGCTTTGGATGTTTTCCACTACGTGGGCGCATCGCTAAACAAATGATATTACTACCATAGGGTTGTACGGCAAGCAGCTGATATCATTAGAATTATAGAAATAAAATAAGTGAAAATTAAAACAACAAACTAAAACAAAATATACACAAGCAAATACCGAGTTCTTATGGGAAACACTGGAGTGGGGGATAATATAGGGCGTCAAATGTGCAGTTAAAAAGAAAATACAAGAAATAAAAAATAACTAAATATAATCAATTTATAAATTAAATCTATATGTGTAACTCATCTAATATCTGAATTATCCGAGAAATATTCCGGTGCCATTACATCGAGAGCCGGTCATACTTCCCGCCACAACTTTGAGAATTTAGAATATTGTATTGGTGATATTCGGCTATGGACGACTCAAAATCTTCTAAGATTATATATATATTTGGCATCGCCACATTGCTATAAATCATCCTCAACTCCAGCAACACATGAATGCATCTTCATTTACCTATAATGGGTCAGTATAAAATCTAAGGGCTATTGTTTACAAATATAGTAATAAGTATGAACATCTCGTTTCGGTGTGCCGAGCTACCTACTGCTATCTTTCATCCACCATTTAAAGCACTCTTGACACAAGAAGCGTTCTTTACTCGGGTCCGTGCCTTTGCTAAATTTCGTAAATGACGACTACACGCTATTAAGGACACTTAATTAAAGATACAATATTAACATCTGAACTGAATTGAATTCAACTTAATTGAACCTCATGACTTTATTCCTTCTAAGCTAAGACCAAACTGAATAAAACAGCCGTGTGTTGAAGTCCCGAGCCCAATATTCATTTATTACTTTAGCGAGAGACTGCTAACTTTGGTGTCATATTGAATAACGCGGTTTACTAATTAGTACCTATTACAAAAAACAAAACAAACGTGACTATTCTTTTACAAGCCATCTTTTCATCTGACTCTATCTTTCAATCGAATTAGTCATTGCGTCTTAACTGAATATTGCTTGTATCGCATTAGGCGGTGTTGTATCATAATTGGTATTTAAGCATTGACACCGATGATGTACCGGTGGTTTACTCTGCACGAACACATCATTACGAAGATATATCTCTCTAGCTTTCCCTTCTAATAATCTACAAGAGCTACAGGTAACAGTCACACGTCAACTGTATAACTAATTATTCCCCAAGGTTAGGTACTTCTTACGAACAATGAAATATAAAAAAAAGGAAGTCTCGTTCCCAGGTCTACACTATTGCATCATAAAGACAACTGTTTCATTTAAGATATACGAGAAACAAATCATACCGTAGCCATCAACGTCAATAATATATTTCGTACTGGAATAGATTTCTTTCCACTGAACAAGTAATGACGTCGGCATAAACCTGTAGATAATCGATAAAGTATTGATTCTATTCAGATAAGACTGGATCCAGTTATGGTTATTATGCTAGTCAAGGCTTATTTCTCATTACAAAGGACAACAAAACTGAAGGATAATTCTATAATAAAGACATGATCAATTAGACAATTAAGTGGTCGCCAGATTTATTTCTGTTAAGAGAATGTGTGATTGAGTTAGTGATTGAGTGAGTGATCGGGACAAAGGATTAACCGATAGATTCACAAATCGTCATTCCTATCATTGACACTATTACAGATAATAATAAATTTGGTACTTCCACCGAGCTAAACAACATTAAAACTCAGAGATTTAGCGTTTTGTTTCACGTCACTCAATATATAGAAACACTTACGATTTACTGATGATGCCTGTGTAGATATTATATTTCATATAAATATAATTATTTGATAATAAAAGTTGAGGGTTATAATGAATGAACGGTATATAATGGATTACTTTTAATTAGGGAAACAAAAGATTATAATAAAGATGACGGTAGTGGTATTAATAATGATACTGATGATGATCTTAATAATAACAGAAATATATATATATAATTAAGTATCCTTCCTAAAATGACACACCTTATTACACTGTTTATCAATCAATAGCTACGATATTAATTTGTAGAGACTGCTGGATTTACTGATGAGTAAGAATTCCCCTTTAGTTTACTTTACCTGAATAATATTGTAGTGTAATTCAAGTAAATAATTGACAATTTATACCCAACATGCTAGCATAGACAGATATAGAATACATTTCGTTCAGTGATTCAATTTGTACTCGATTTGTTTTATACCGCGATGTTTATAAAGATCCATCAACGCGAACACATAATCGGTATATCTTGGTTAAGTATAGATTAAGGTATCCTGCTATCCCTTTCAATAGAGTACCACACCACAAACGCCCAGAATGTGGCTTTAAACCTAACCTTATTTGTGTTATTTGTGGCATGTTTCCTAGGGAGTTGCCCATCTTCCATTTGGTCATGCTATGACTGGTACTGGGGATAGACAAGGCTATAATAACTCACTAAATCCCTTGCTCGATGAAGCGAACTGAAATTGGAAGAAACCTCATTCGCATCAAGTCGTGTTGGGAATTAACAACCACACAGTTTGTTAATAACTGCAATATATGTTTGTATTCTAGAGGATGATTGCGAGGAAGGTTTTATGGATCATGTTGTGTTGCCAGGCAGTGTTCGAATATATATATATATATATATATATATATATATATATATATATATATATATATATATATATATATATATATAGGCGTATAGATGCGTATGTAGGCATATATATAGGCGTTGCTTTCCTGTGTCGAAGCTACAATGCATTCGTTTTGGTTTGACGATTCGACTTGAAACGTCAGTTAAACATAAAACCTAATGATTTATTAGAAACTCTTCTATGTTGGCATCTTATTAATCGTAGGGAATAGGGAAGATCTCGTAGTGATATGTTCCAGAAGAATTAGTTGCCAACAAAACGGAATACAGAACTTTACAACCAAAAAATAACAGCAACAACAATTAACATAAAACAGTTAATGTAACAACAACATCAACAACCGTAACAAGATGAATAATAATGATGATGATGATGATGATAATGATAATGGTGATGATAATGATAATGGTGATGTTGATGATGATGATGATGATGATTATAATGATGATGATAATAATAATAATACTAATAATAATAATAAAGTAAACGTTGGAAATATAATCATGCAGATATGAGAAACTACAAGTACCTGCAGTGTATTGCTACTCAAACATTAACCAACAACTATAAAGGAGTCCATCTACTTTTGTGTAGAATTAAGTTTTTGAAGCATACTTTGAAATTCGCTAACAAGCGCAATCAAATCAATCACAAATCGAAACACTTTCTGATGTGAAGAACATAAAACAAATGTATGACTATTGTGCTGTTAGCTTGTCTAGACCTATATAAAAAAAAAACTCGCCTCGTTTGTCTAAGAGTCTTTTATTATTTTTTGTCATAGGCGTTACATCCTTCAACAATATATTAGTCACTGCTTGCATATTTCAGTTTTTAATATATTCGCCCTATCTATACATTTTCCTTTCCTTTCATCAGTTACCATTTAAGTGCCCACTTTACTGAAATTGACTGAATCTGAAAGGAACGTGTCGAATGCTAAATATGGAAGGAATAAAAGCAGTGATGGTCTTCAGATCATATATATTGATCCACACCATCCAATTGGTATTTGACGAAGCTATTCATGACTTGAAGTATGAGTTACTGCTTTCCGACGAATGACTCTTAGCCCAAATTAGGTAAGTAAGTGAAGAATTTGGCTTGTCATCTCAGGCGATAGACAACGGTCATCTCAGGTAATTGACGTTTCATTTCAGCCAGTTTAAGTTACATACTATCAACTCTTCAGGCACCTGTTAGACAGATTATCTAAAGACTATACTCTTATTAGTAAATGACTGGATAACCGGCCAGTGGTGGTTTTCAAAACATTAACTGAATACAAAGTTGATTCTAAAGATCAATTCAAAAGAAATATCTATATAATATGGATAATTTAACTACAGATCTTATTTATGCACAAGTTAGATGTTATGGAAACTTCAAACAAACCATGCGTTGGCATAAATTAATGTCATTTCAAATAATTTAGTAGCTTCATATATTATTACACGATGTTACCAAATTAACTCTTCTTTTTGATAATATGGCTTAGTTATAAGGTCAATATTACCAAATATTAACCGTTCATATTGTCAGTTCACTCTGAATATATTAACATTTTAATATATCCAATTAATAGACATAAAATCATTAATAATCCAATATATATATATATATATATATATATATATATATATATATATATATATATATATATATATATATATATTATAATATAGAATAGTCAACCCTTACATGTTTTTTATGATGAACTGTGTGGATTATTAATGGTTTTAATGGGCTTATGGACTTTGGACTTGGTTAGTTAGCGAATTTGAAATACATATAATAAAAGAGACAATGAAATTAACACGCTTCATAAGGAGATGCACCTGTATTCTGAGCTAGTAACTTGTTTTGAATGGAGAACTACGAGTGCATGCCTACATGCTTGAAGCCAAAGAAGATATCTTGTATTTGTCACTCAGGTTAGAGAATAACTTCGACGCCAGACCAGTCGGACGTGTATTGATACATGGTTCATATAGGTAGGATTTATTCAGTTATAAATTATTCAGAATAAAGCTGAGGTCAGCATCTGAGGTGTCGACATTTTTATATACAGGTTTCTTTTGGGCCACAGAAAATTACTGTTGAATGTAAACTGTGGTGTCAAAATAGTTATCACATATATGTAGTAAGTCACCATTGAACCACACCCACGTGTTGTTTACTACGCGCTGTGGTGTCAATATGTGGAGGTATGGAACATTTTATATTTAGATTGATGTATGTAGAGTTGTATTTATATTTATATTTATGGAGGTAGGTCTCAAAGGATGTTTAGATATGTTGATGCTTTGTGTCTGTTGTCTCTCTATATGTATTCTAAAACACAAACACACACACACGCACGCACACACACATACATACACACACACACATACACACACACATACACACACACACACACACACACACACACACACACACACACACATATATATATATATATATATATATATATATATATATATATATATACCTGACGGGAATACGTAATATTATTCCTAAATAAGGCATATAATGCTTACAATAAACTAAAGCAGTTTACAATTTTGATCACAATTGACAAAGCGAACTTTCTATATTAAGAGGCACTATCCTATATCTAGCTTTAATTATGCCGAGTTGAAACTTTAATTTAACAAAAATGTCATTGAACTTTCTGTCCCTTTATATTTCCAAATTTTGTAATTTATGAATGCATCTAACAATTAAACAGACATATTCCTCCAAATCCATGCACCTACAAAAAAAACACACGTTCATGAGCAAAGAAAATAAGCAAAATAGATAGAGAGAGTGATAGATTTAGCGAACCAGGATTTATCCGTGATTAGGAATGGTCCAGATTAATTGTGGAGTGAACAATAAATATTCGAGAAAGTATGCATTTCATGGAAAATGTTAACAAAGAAAACGAGCTCCATTCTTTCAAGAGGCAATATGCTAGAAAATTTCTTTAGAACATTTGTATGGCAAAAATTGCAATGTCGAAACATCTACGTGTAATGCATCATTTATAACATACACTCACCTCTCCATAAAACTTTCCATTTATGTTAACGTTGTCGTATAAACTACCTACATACTTAATTTAGAAATCTCACATTGTCTATGAGATAGAAGTAGTTTGGGTTCTCCTAAATGGAGATGCACCTATTTACCTGTAGCCGTTTTAGCTTTCACTACACCTGTCTTTGGAGAGGAGCAGGTGTGGTGTACTAGAACGAGATACATAAATCACGCTTTGGATGATTCGGACAGATGTCTTTAGACAATTAATAACCGTTATCTTATTACCTTATTCTATTTATTAAGCGAGCTACATCTATATAATATCAAGTTATTGTGTTTCAAGAGACTTAAATCAAATGATATTATTATATAAAGTGCCAAAGGTGTATAAAGCCATACCCATCTATTTATTAAATACATAAAAGATGTAAATAGTAACACTTATAATCAGCATTGGTCTACTTTACCCTTATATGTTACGATTCGTATGCCATAAAAACGAAACATTTTCAATTAGTTTTGTGTATGCGTAGGTTAAAAGGTGTATGGATAGTAATGATCTGAGCCAGTGCCAACATCTAAATAACTCAACTTAAGCAGAATAGCTATTGCCTTACATGTGCACACACACATAAACACAGAAGCTAAAAGAAAATAACTAGAACATCCATATAATGGTAAGAGAATGTGTGAGTAAGTGAATTAATCTTTCTCCCCGACACTGGTCTGATTTAGGATATAGAGGACTGAGAGACCTACTAAAGGATTGACATTTCTAGGTTAAAATAACTTACTTTTAAATCATGATGACCTAAAGACACAGGTTACAGCTGAGTTATATATCACAACTTCGTCATACCCGTCTCAATACGATCTCTATACGTAGAAGTTTGAGCGATTCGAATCCAGATGGAAGATGAAGTTAGCATCTGTGGTATCGAAATGTTGTGATGTACAGATTTCTCTTGAGCCACAGCATATTACTGATGACTGTAAACTGTGATATTAAAATAATTATTTTCCACACATGACAAACATGTGGTGTATTAATTATTTAGCAGAATAATCGCATATATTCAGTGTTGACACAGAGAAGAATACTCGCGTTACGCACTCACTGAGCAAATTAATAAACAAAACATACGCATGTTGTTGACATAGGCACACACAAATCAGTCCAGACGTAATTGACGAATTGAAAAATGACAGAACAGATTAAGCATAAAGATGCCTTATAGGTCTTCTACTTAAGGTGAATGGTTTTAATTTCCTCGTAGGCGCAATCAACAAATACGTGTATTATAGGAATTAATGAGACAGCTATATTGGTAATATTAATGTTATCGTATGAAATAGCATTATAAATAATCGAACACCCTTTGTAATCACAAATGTTCAATGATTACGATTATTATTCTTTCAATTAAGAATTAATAAATATGTCTTACTTTCATCTCAATGAATCTATTTTAACATACTATCAAATGAATATATCACAAAACGATTTTAATATCTAAATATTTGTGGAGGTGTGTTCAGTTTGGACACGTATCAAACAATTTATTTAAAGGTAGTATTGTATATATGCTGTTTTGTATATCTTGTATTTGATTTATTCATTTATCTAATGCAAAATGGTTGGAATACAAATTTCACTTTGAACACTTAGACAATCAATTTGATAGCTATTTTGTAGTTTTTAAATCAATACATGACTCTATTTCCTAAATAAATTAGCCTTCTGCGAAAAACGTAATAGATAGATCGCTGAAATGTGATGTCATTTATTATCTACTAAACAATTACAGGCCTTTTGCCAAAGTAAGTCATCTAGAAAGTTGTATCAAGTGAAGACGAATACAAATATTAATTTTTGAACATTTATTATTAACTGTGTACGTGTACAGAGTTCGCCTTATTTCATATACAAAGTCAGTGCTACATTACTGAATACCAGCATACTTGTTATCCATGGTGTGACTGCCGTAACTATGCCGAACAAAATGTATTTGTTTACATGAACGACGTTGAAACTGTTAATCTTTTAATAAGGCTTGAATTATGAATTATAACGAGTTCCATGGAACACTAATTCACTGCAAAACTGGTACCATACTAAAGGGGGCATCATTTAACAAATACTAGTAATATGTTGATTTAAATGATTAATTAACCATTTATTCAGCTTTATAAGTTTTAATGCTGCGTTATTGAAACACGGATGTTTATGTTATGTTTAGGTCAGCATCTAAACGGTGTGTACTTGGATAAATATTGGGCTTATTATTATTATTGTTGTTGTTGTATATTAACGTCTATGGTATGTATATGTCATTCATTCACTTGCCATCTAGTTTGTGTATATACTACTACTATTACTACTACTACTACTACTACTACTACTACTACTAATAATAATAATAATAATAATAATAATAATAATATTTTATATAGCGCCTTATTCAACCGAAATTGCTCTAAGGCGCTTAACATTTAAAACACATTTAAAACACATTCTGAGCTCATATAGATCAAATACATATCATACATAATAAACTGGTTTAATATAATAAATACGCCAATTTAAATAAATGGGTTTTAAGAACCTTACAAAATATGTCTCTACTTGCTGCGTGTTTAATGTGGTTTGGCAACTCGTTGCACAGCCTGGGAGCTGATGTTCGGAAGGATCTCTCTCCGTACATTGATGTATGACTTCTTGGTACCGTTAAAAGTTAATAGGACTCAGATCGGAGCATTCTCACTGGTTTATGTTTTTTGATTAGATCGCCAAGGTACACTGGTGCTGCTCCATTCAATACTTTGAATGTTAGAAACAGGATCTTGTACTGCGATCTGTAACGTACAGGAAGCCAGTGCAGCTGGAACAAAACTGGTGTTATATGTTCCCGTAGGCGGTCTGTCCGAGAGAGAGGGGAATATTATATAACAATGCATTGCCATAGTCCAGTCGAGAAATAACAAGGGCTTGGATTAAAGTCTTCCATGTCTCATCATTTATGTATTTACGAATAAGTCCTATATTTGAGTTCTGTCTTGTCATTATTCAATTTCAACATGTTGCTTGCTGTTCATCCAAGTACTTATGTCTGCAATACAAGTTTCAATTGAAGATGAATTATCATCCCATTTTTAGATGACTTCAAAGTCATGTTCACTTGTGTTCCATCGGCATAACAATGATATTTAATCCTATACCGTTTAATAATTTTACCAACTGGTTTGATATACATACAGTAATTCTTTGGCCCTAAAACGGATTCCTGTGGTACACCAAAAAGAAGACCTACATCTGGCGATGTTTTATTGGCCACTGAAACACACTGAGTTCTGTCGGCGAGGTACGAGTTAAAGTTAAACCTTTTTCCTTGATTCCAAAGGAAAATTCTAAACGCTTCAGTAGAGTTGGGTGATCGATTACGTCGAAAGCTGCGGATAAATCAAGCATAATTAATGCAGTCATGGATCCCTCATCAAGAGTCTCAGCAATGTCACTGTTTCTATTGAAAGACCTCTGCGATAAGCAGACTGGTAAATGTCATTAAGACCATTGTGCTCTAAGTGTTCTTCTATACGCCTTGCTACTATAATGAAAGGAAGGTTAGAAATAGGACGATAATTCTTCATCTCTGCATTATCCAACCCAGGTATCTTAAGCAGCCGGATTATGGTGGCTCGTTTCAAACACAACGGCATCACTCATTCATCCATTGACCTATTGACAATGCCTGTTATCAGCGGTAGAAGTTGATCCACACCTTTCTTCAAATGACAAGTGGGCAGTGGATCCAAGTCACATGACTTGTTCGGAGACTTGATTATTATCTCCTAGACCTCAGCCTCCGTATTCGGTCGAAACATTTCCGCCAGAAGTTCAGCAGAAGTAAAATGTGGAAGATTTACATTTGAGTTACTTTCCATCAAGTTCTTAGTTAATTTGTAGAGTTTCTTTGATCTTTTCCAGCTTATTTTATCTTTGTGGAATAGAAACATGTCTTCTTCCCGAAGAGTAGTGTGTTCATCTACAGAGATCCCTGTATATTTCAAAGTGCACCATTAAGGAAGTTCGGCGCTAGGTTCTCTCTGCTTTTCTTAACGGATCTGAGTTTATCGGAGTACCAAGGAGTTCTGGTATCCACGTGATGATTTTTGAACACGAAGAGCATGGTCATCTATGATACTCTGGACACCTTTGTTTGGCTTCTACCAGCTGGAGTTCCTACTGTGATGGGACTCGATTCTCTAGAGATGACCAAATCTAGTGCGTTATCTCCTTTGTGAGTTGCACTCTTGACATACTGAGTCAATCCGTGTGACTCCAATATATAATTGTAGATGTAGACAGCTTTATTATTTTTGTTTTCTAATGAGAATTGGTTAAATTATTAAATTAATGTTTTACCTATATAAATCAAATTTTTAACAAAACAACTATTAGTGTCTAAAGCTATACAAATGATATTGATGAAATATCCCTTTTTTACAACCCCCCCTCTCTCTGTATATATATATATATATATATATATATATATATATTGTGTGTGTGTGTGTGTGTGTGTGTGTGTGTGTGTGTGTGTGTGTGTGCAAATGTTCCTTACCTGCAGCTCCTTAAGAGCGTCACCAAACCCAATTTTAAAGTAATTCAAACTAGTTATAGAGGATGAAGGATGACTATTATGTTTCAACGTGAAGTTGAAACATTAAAATTGCTGAACTATCACAAATCATTTAACAACAACAAACACTTGGGGGCTTTAAATATCACATGGGTAGAGATTAATTGATGCAAGAGTATGTGTAATTATCTCGTCTGGATTAGATATTTGCAGACATTCGATGAAATTCCTTGTCGACGACAGAATACAATTAGCGCAAATATCATGGTAAAAAGTGAGAATAAAACCGTTATTTATAATGAGAAGCTGTAATTTCAAACATTCCTCAGATGTTTTCTCATTAATATATTTTATTTCTGATAACAAAGCATCGAGTCATTTTTATATCTCTTATGATAATTGGGGTTCTAGCCCTTTATTTCCATGATTGAAGTCTCACGGTCCCCTTTCTGACCATATTATTTATTTACGACCTCTAAGAGACGATGAGTTTCTTTAATTTAACACTTGTTTTGGTGTTAACGACTAATAGTTGCATATAAATTCAGCACCAGTCATAGCCATGACGGTTCTTTTCCCACTTGGCTTGTGCAGTGTGAGTATATATATATATATATATATATATATATATATATATATATATATATATATATATATATATATATATAAAAGCCTTAAAAGTTTCTTTTTCAACATGTTTGCTAGAGATGTATCATTATAATACACCTTAAATAATTATATTTCTGGAGCATGCGCCTCTTACACTCTTATATTATATAAAGAGGATCCTAAAATGCCCAACCCTTCTCATATTATTATTATTATTATTATTATTAAAAAATAAATATATTATACAATATAAGAGAGATGCACAGAGAGAGAGAGAAAAATAAATATAATGAGTGTGTGCGTGAGAGAGATAGATAGAGAGAGAAAATAAACACGAGAATACCCCTTATTATCATTTCTTGTCAATTCCTGTGCTTTAAACACTTTGTAGACAATATGTCACCCGTCTAAGAAATATCATGAACGAATATTGGAAATTCCATGAACTAGTCCATGATAAGCTCCAGAAAACTATATTTACTCCATTTGACCTAGATTAGAATGATTGTCACTTTCCCCCAAAATTCTTGTTTATTTGCTATCGAAGGTATTCGGTACGGAAGATTGGCTTCATTTGTTATATAACTGTTTACATAACTGCGCAGTCGACGTTGGGGTTTGCAGTGGCCAACATAAAGTTATCAAAGTTTGCCGCTTTCGACACAAATTATGTTCCAGTTTAGCAAGATGGGTTCAGATCAATTCACCAACGCGAATTAGTCTGCTTAACCTTCACGATCTCACTGAACTCAACCGAATAATGGACACGTGGTCTACCTATGTCACACCGATATCTGGCACATAGCTCATGAGTGAGCGAACACCCAGTACCAAGGTATCGATACATCAGCGATGAGAACTGTTTGGTAGTCACAATTTTTGTGGGTACAACGGTATACCCTATTACACCACTATTACACCACTCTTAACTCAGGGACCGTCTCGAGCATTAGCTGAACTTCAACGCCTATAACTGGATCCAACCCAACTCAGCCAGATATCGCCGGATTATCCGCAATCAGTATGTAGGCTGCCTCCCGATCTTGTTTTTCCGCGTTTTGCGTTAACGCAAGATTACCGAAAACAAAAACGACACTTAGTTGCACATCAAACTGAGTATACCGGGGGATCCATAACGAGCATCCTGACGCTGTTCGATGACCCAGAAGCCGCCCTCTTTGACAGGAATATCCAGGCCTTCTATAAACTGAAAATGACGCAGGTCACGATTGAAGGGAACCGCAACCAGCTGTGCTGTCGAGGCATGCGCGACTCACAAACAATGGATCGAGGTGGTTCTGGTTTTAGGGAACCTACCTTTGGCGTACATCAATCTGGGACAGTTCCTGACGATGAAATAGGACCTATGGATCGACATCCATGGCACTACTACATATATCGCTTTGAGTGCCGAACATGGATCTGGACCGCCCAATCCATTCATAATCATCAGAGCCCTGACCCAGAAGAAAAATAAACTGTTGAAACTCCCATTCTTAGCTCGTTCTGCAAGCTAGAGTGTTTGGATCTTGATGTAGAAATACAACTCCGTGCTAAGAGGTCTGCATGAGTGAATCCGCTGGTTTGACAGCAAGGACCGCGATTCTTTTGATGAGTTCCTCCGAGAAAATGCCGTCATTTTTTTTTTTTTTTTTTTTTTTTTTTTTTTTTTTTTTTTTTTTTTTTTTTTTTTTTTTTTTTTTTTCCCCCCCCCCCCCCCCCCCCCCCCCCCCCCCCCCCCCCCCCCCGAAGCTAAGTTTAGTCGCGGAGGGTGAATCCGCTTTGTTATGACACAAGACGCGTTTGTTTGTGATTATAAATTACATAAGTTAATAAGACTATGGAAGAATAATAAGAATAATATAAAATAATCTCTACCTGATAAAAATCACGCCAAGTTTTTGCTAAAAACTAATCAGCCTTCATTATCATCGGTATTATCATATACTTCAATGTGTCATACGTTTTTCGTTCTAGAGTTTACTCATTATCTGATGCCTTACCAGTTCTATGGTTCACCTTCCCACCTGACCTCGGATATCTGATATGCAAGAGATATTGGTATACCAATCTCCATTAGATTCCAACTTATACCAAATGCTATTGCCCTCTATAATCTCCAGGATGTAGCGTTATCCCGCTCAGAATTATACATCACTGAATGTTGATAATTCTTGATTAGGAAGATGTTAGAGGAATAGGTAGAACATGAATGGTGGCTTCCGTGGTATGGTGTAAGGTGAGAGAAAGAGACAGTTATAGTGGTGTGGCGCCGGCATGTCTGTCTCATCAGAATAGAGGTATCTACTAACTGGGGTGATAAATTGTGAAATATGGTGAGACAACGACCGGAATAAATCGGTTTGATGGCGTATTCTCTGTGAAGCACCAGGTTATCTTTTCTCTGCCCTGAAGATGATTACTGTCTGAATGCTGCTGATGGGGTGATTTATGTAGGTGCAGTGCCCGTCAGGAACGAGTCACGGCCCTGTTGCGATGAATATTTTGATATCATAACAAGTTACATGGCTCCCACTCAATGACTGATTGACTAACTGACTGACTGATTCACTGATTCAATCACCCATAACCTCAATCACTCAATCACTCACTAACTAGTTTAATTGGTTGATGTCACACAGACACATATATGCACGCAAAATATATTACTCTATATGCGTAACCCATAAGCAGCCAAAAGCAAAACAAAAACGAAACAAAAAACATGCATTGATACGTATGTACACCAATGCATACATACAAACAGCCAAATAGAGAAACATACCTACAGAGAGATATATACATGGATACATTCATGTGAATAATCGCACTTTGCTATCCGGTGCGGTTAATATTAACTCGAGAGTCAACGAAGCTATGAGAAAGAACCTGGTGTTATTTATTCCCGCTCCGGTGTAGTCAATTCCAAGCGAACACACAGTAACAGAAAATAACAAACTTTGGAGAAACACAATAGAAATGTTGGACGGCACAACAACAGGCAGACGCACACATTGAGAGTTGAATAGTAGAACATTACAATGGCTTTATCAGTGATATGGTCACGATCAAGTCATTGTTACATTTGACGTCTATATTTCACGGTTACTGATTCCGTTCTTTAGATTAGTGTCAAACAAAACAATGATCAAAGTTAAGGTGGCTGGCGGCGTCAAAAATAACAATGATCTTTGTTAAGATAGCTCGTGTTATGTGGAACCGTTCAAATGACAACTCCTGGATGTTCCACTGATGAGTGGTCGATTTAAGGAATGCTATGTTACGTGTACGTGACCGGTCAAGTATATATATATATATATGTGTGTGTGTGCGTGTGTGTGCGTGCTTGTGTGTGTGTGCATGTTTGTGTGTGTTCAATGACAATTAGAACAAAGTTGGTAATTTCTTGCATGTGTTTAAGTTAACGATTAATGAGATTCCTTGAGAAAGCTGATATTTGTATATTTTATAAATTTTTAGCGATTATGTTACACCTAATACAACGGTAGATGGATATGCTGTGCTGAATGCAGTTTAGTAAAATTATCTTAATGAAAAAATATTATAAGGCAAGCATTGCAAATGCCTTTAAAAAAATCTGGAAGCACAAAAAGGTCTGGAAGCTTATGTTCATCAATTCGTATTTTAAGCTATTGTAAACATAAAGGATAGACAAAAATATTCCTAAGAATAAATATCAATTTGGAAAAAATATGAACTATATCCATAATTCCATTTAACTATTCAATGAAATGGTCAAATGACATTATTTTTCAATTCTCTTTGCTGACTCGATTACTTCAGTTGTCGCTTTTACTTTTACTAAATTATCAAAACGGGCAGTTTGAAAGCACAAATCACTTGCAACCCCAGCATTATGGATTCATAAAGTGATGCCTTACTTTATTTCTTGACAGGAATCTTGTTATTAGAGAATATATATATTGCGAAGTGTCATAGTAGTTTCAGTAAACCGGATGTAGCAACTGTGGGTGAAATTGTATTAATGTTTTGTTCAGTACACATATATAGTTTGTATTTATGACACGTATTTGAATAATTTTCAAGTTTCATATTTATAACATACATAAGATAAATCAGAAGGTTGGATATTTAACAATTTAGTCCATGTTTGTGTTAAATCATTACAGCTGTCATACACCAATATCAGCATTATATACTGGAATTATGAATTCGGCCATAAATGGCTTTAATAGATATATATATTGAGATTTTCTTGAACTTGTACATAAATAAATAAATAAATAAATAAATAATATATATATATATATATATATATATATATATATATATATATATATATATATATATATATATATATATGTGTCTCTGTGTGTGTGCGTGTGTGTGTGTGCGTGCGCGTGTTATTTAAGTGCGCTTAAACATACAGTGTGCTGCAATATTTTACTTGTTGAATTTGATGCAGGACATTTTGATGGATTGCCTGCTGTTATCTATAGTCTTTCAGTGTTTATCTCACCCAAACTATACCGAGACTATCGTATAGGAATAAGACTTGGTTGCCTACACAGTTGTACGTTTATACCTTATAACAAACTTATAGGTAGAACTGTTCTAATCAAATGGCAATAGCTTGATAAGAACAACAACAGCAACAACAACAACAATAACAACAGCAGCCACAACAAAGCCACAATTGTAGTAACAACAATGCCATTCAAGAAGGCAATAAACAACATCTCAAACAAACCTAGTTTCACCATAGAGGAGGTAGAAGCCTTTAAGGTCGGACAACAAAGATAGAATACTTTGGCCGTCGCCTTTATCCAAAAAGGGACATACAGGTCAATGAGCTACGTGGTGGAGTTCTACGGGTTTCTCTCGCTCGGTGGATAACCTATTTAATTATCGCCCTTGTTTCTCGACGATATATCGAAGGTCGGACCAATTGTCATGTCCTGTACCCATTCTTATCTCTTAAGCGGCTGATACTTTTAACCTTAGGGTATCTATAATTGAAGCTACCCGGTATCCCTGGTTTGTTTACTGCTGATTGGCTGCGACATGGCGAGCTCGGAGTTATATTCTGAGAGGGCCGTTTAATATGAACATTATCGAAGGAGAGCTACTACTACTACTACTACTACTACTATTGCTATCTACTACTACTACTACTACTACTACTAATAATAATAATAATAAGAAGAAGAAGGAGAAGAGTGATAAGGATAAAAGAGATAAACCAAATGACCGTATTAGTATGATCTTTTATTTTAGCATTAATATTTAAATTTTGAATAAAATTGCGGATTTGGTAACTATTTTTGATAGAATAAAATTAATTTTCTGATTTGATTTGTAATTAATCTGTTTCAGAGAAGTAGGAAAACATGAGTTCTAGATTGATTAACGTCTATGGTTATGTTTAACATCCTTACTTTTTAATTAACTCACATGTGAAATGTACACAATAATTCAATTACTTTAATAAGCCATAATTTTCCTTGATCACTTTTATTTTTCTACCTTGGCGTTTTCTGATTTGCAGAAGACCAAACCAGGTCGTCTTTCTGTGTTTAGTTGACACAATGTGTTTGTTTACCTTTAGTTATTAAACTTAAAATTGTAGATGTATCCCGGTGGCGTTAAGTGTACCATTAACGTCTCAATCTTGTCATCAGATTAACCTTAAACAGGATCATCTGGACAAATCTTCCTGGCGAGACAGTTGCCGATGAACCAACCTATAAAACATTACACCACGATCAACAACAGCAGCAAAAACAGCAGGAAAGAATGTTGGTAACAACACAACCAAGCCATATCTATATTTCAAATATGTTAGGACCATCCTTACCTTGATGAAGTAAAGTGCTACACAATCTATCTACTTTTTAAAACTGACTTATATAATTAAATATGATTAATACAAATATTTTTGCAAGGAATTATTTCAGGTAATGTACAACTTGGAATTTGATATCTATTGATATTACAGCCTTACTTAGATATAGGTTTTATTGAGGAATGATTGAACATATAAACCGTTTTCATAATAAAATAACTGATCTTCTATATTGACAAAAATAAGAGCAAAAACAAATGTAGCGAAATCAAAAACAATAAGAAGAACAATAAGAACAACATTAGTAATAAAAAGTAAACAATAATAACAACAACAAGAAAAATACGAACAACATCAAGAACAGCAGAAACAACAATATTAATATTGTTGTTGTTGTTGTTGATGTTGTTGCTGTTATTTTTGTTGTTGCTATTATTGTTTTATTTTTATATAATATTAATATTAATGCAGTTACTAATCCTTTCAAATTCCTAAGACATAAAATAGAAACAGGATTAACTTAACTCTTTAGAACTGTTGTATAGAAGGACACAAATACTTATAGTGGTCAATTTTCATTTCAAGACAGAATTACAGGCTATGCCCATTGTCAGGTCTTATTGATGTGTTCAACTACAAAAACTTATAGTCATAGCCGACGGCTGCTGAAACCTTTTCATCGACTAGAAAACCCGCAATTGGGATGCTCTAGTAAAGAATCCAATTCATCGTAATTGTATGACGATGTTAAGGACGTAACAGAAAGTGCTGGCCCGTTGTAAGGAATACACCAGTTTAGTTCATTATGATAACAGATAACGCTTGTCCCGCCATCATCTATAGAATAGTACAGCCATGTGCGATGATCAATTATTGTCACGATGGCCAAGGAGGATATGTAACAACATAGTTTAGGAAATTTACCTAACAGTCAACATCAATACTTGGGGACGTCAGTAATCCTTATTGAGTCTTGTGCATTCCATATTACCGATGTATAATAGGAAAACTGATTAACGGGAAGGTCGTACACGTAAACATATATTATTTGTGAGCGTAATATTTGACTTTATAGTTTCAACAAAGCCTAGATACTTTATAAATTATGGGTTCGTCCATTTTCTTCTCCTGGGCTATTTTATTTTGTATATTAGTTATCACATTGTTTATAATGTACCCACCGAAATAAACAATAGCAATTAGTCTTATAAGTATGTACGTCTAAACATAATATTAAATATACTGGAGTACACCATAACATAGATACTAAGATCAACAACACCATTGATGTTTGAATTAAATATAGTAATAATATCAATAAATGAAATAAAATTCCTTTGATTTCTCATTGGCCTTTCAAAGAACATCTTCTTAATGCCTTACTTTAATTTACCTTTTCACGTATTAGCCATTTGTCATATAAACGGATACTTATTTATATGTGGACAGAAATTCATAATGATAATATACACTTAATGCGTGCATCAAACTGATCATTTTTTATCTCTAAATATACAAGTTATATATTGGGGAGTTCCCTTTTCATGTTTTGCCATTATGCAAAGTAAGCATACAACTAGTTACGTAATAATATAATAATACAGAATTATGCGTTTGTTGAAAAATATGTTATGGTGTCTCTATCGTGCCTTAGCCCAAACTATTCGGAATCATTTGACAATTTTATTCTGGGTATGTCATGTATAATTAGGGTTGTTGTCAAATATTCCACAAAAATAGGTATATTAAGTTGATTCGAACTCAGACCTAAAAGATTGCATTACATTAACCAATAAGGGTATGCTTATGTATGTATGTATGTATGTGTGTGTGTGTGTGTGTGTGTGTGTGTGTGTGTGTGTGTGTGTGTGTGTGTGTGTGTGTGTGTGTGTGTGTTATCTTTATTTCAATTTAATTAAATTACCATAGACTTTCAAACGTGAATGCTTTTTCCATAATTTTAAAGACACAGCATGTATAAAGAGTTACCGTTGTTAGTTAATCATAATCTTAATTCTGATCTTGATTGGCAGGCAGATCACTGTTCTTGGTATTATAAATATTAACAGATATGAATCTATTATTTAATTTTTAGGCTAAGTAAATTATCATGTGTGTAGTGTAATGGAAATGTTAAAAAAAGCATAAGATGAAATGTTGATATAGATTTGCATCTTTTTACCTCTGATCTCCAATAGATTGTTAATTTGCTCAATTGTGTCGAAATATATATTGTGCTCACATTTTCGGCGATGAATGGTGATTGTCTAAAGAACAAAACATTGTCGCTACTGGTGTCTTCATCTATCAGCGTGTTATTTACGCCTCTAAGATGTAGAGATATCTCATTTAGATGAGAGTGATTCCTCGCGGTATCCCGTTACGGTGCTGCAAATTCGTTGCGTGTAGTATAACCACGACTATCGTTATTTCATCAGCCAACATAATCGATAATAGCTTAGGTTTTATAGTCAGATGAGAACAGATTTCGATATTGGAATGCCAATCACAGTACAGGCCGAGTATAATGAAGATTTTTATATTTGATTGGATACCAATTTAATCCATATGAACTAATTATTTGCGAAAGGAAATGTAATTTGCTGGCCCTACATCAATATGAATAAGCCCCCCCCCCCCCACAAACCACAACAAACAAGAATATGACAAATAACAACGATAACTAAGGATTTGTATTATGTTATTTTTGTTATTTCTTTCATCGACATGGTTTTATATGTTTCACCGTATCCGTTACGGATTGACGTCAATTTATGCTTTCATCCCTTGTCTCTATCTTTGCCACATCCTCTCCTCAATCCGCTTTAGCTTTATAATCCTTAGTTCCTCAATATCCCTCCCATCTAACACAGATGCCATGAGACGTAGCAAACGTCAGGAGCCCATCTCGGTGATTTTTCATTTACGCCAACACTCCGTGATACTACATTGTTCAAACATTTGATTACACAAACCTTTTAGACCCTTTGATATAGAATGTGCCTTTTCCTTTATCCACTTTATTCCCTTTTTGCGCATTTTTAACTTTTATTTGTCCTTTTCCATTTTGGGTATACTTTGGTGTCGGGATTTGATGTATAGTTTATTGAACTGATGAACATCTATAACAAATAAATACATTTATGTTATGGGAAGACGTGTCTAAGTAACAACTGATATGATTAGTGTTGCTGTTTACTGATTAACAGAATGTACACGCATATTTCATTCTCGTGTCGTTCAAGTATTATTACACTGGAATTTAGACATCGGGGTCATGGGTTTTACTCTTATTGTTATCTATATTTGTGGATTGTTCTTTAGGTAGTAGTCAATCATCGAACTGTGTCGAGAATAAATAATGACGATGATGATTGGTGTTTTACGGCCACTTTTCTGCACATAGTAGGCTAAATGAGCCGAGTGACCTCCGAAGGTGATGAAGCGCAGTCAAAGATGAAACACCCTTCAGATATCCCCGCGCCGAATTTCGAACACGGGTGGTAGTGTTCTGTGGTCCAACACGCTGCCGGTAGACCACGATGTATACACCTTCAGAAACAACAGTCAGAATAATGGAAATAAGTGGGTCTGTAAGTCAAATCC
>JAODUP010000559.1:175000-185000 GCA_025642065.1 Paralvinella palmiformis
AATAAGTAATTTTCTGGAATAAAATGATTTTGTTACCAATCTTTTTATGCTAATTAACGGCATAACTATGTTAATTGCTTCAGTTTAACCTACTGTATGTATTTAATATCTAACTTGCCATATACATCCCATATATGTTATATCATCATACTGCGCCTCACTCTGATAAATTTCGCATGTACGCACGCACACAAACGCACACTTACCCACACCAAGAAACACACACCCACGCACACGCACACACACACACACACACACACACACACAGAGAGAGAGAGAGAAAGAGAGAGAGAGAGACACACACACACGCACGCACGCACGCACGCGCACACAAACACTTGTTCAAGTCTTTGTATTAGTGACACCCTATATTATAATTATAGTTTGTATAGCAGACATTAGGTTTGATTTGAAAATGTTAATATATAGAACGGCAATTCCGCCATGACGGTCTGCTAAAGCGTCGATGTAAATTGTTATAATAGAGAAGAACTTCCACGCCAGACTAGTCAGACTTGTATTGATACATGGTTCATATAGGTAGGATTTATTCAGTTATTCGTACCCAAAATAAAGCTGAGGTCAGCATCTGAGGTGTCGAAATGTTTTATATACAGGTTTCTTTTGGACCACAGAAAATTACTGATGAATGTAAACTGTGGTGTCAAAATAGTTTATGATATGTATGTAGCAAGTCACCATTGAACCACACGCACATGTTGTTTGTTGCGAGCTGTGGTATCAACTGGTATGTTTTACGTGCTTCCACTTTTTGTACGTAGCCTGCATGTAGCCGCTTTCTTGTGGGCGTGACATATTTGTCGCGTACGAAAAGCGAATTAGCTGGGTTCCCACAGGCTGATGAGTAGACCAGACACATGCTTAGGTATACACACACATCTATCAATATGTGGAGGTATGGAACATTTTATCTTTAGATTAATGTATGTATAGTTGAATTTAGATTTATGGAGGTAGGTTTTGAAGGATGTTTAGATATGTTGATGCTCTGTGCCCGTTGCCTCTTACTATGTACCCTAAAACACACACACACCGTTATCTGACTTGGGTGTTCTACTCCCAAACCCTAACCTTAACCCTAACCAAACTCCACGGCTGTAGATGATTCGCATTTTCATTTTGCTTGGCGGCTTAGGGACTGGTGAGACATTACACATGTCTCAGCAAGAAAAGTCGCCACTCTGGATTCAGTCCCCTGAAGAAACGTCCAGAGTTTGAATTCCAGGTTCGAGATTCTCTGTGCCTGTGCCTTATTATACACAGCTATAACATACATTGCCCGTGCCAGAGATTGAGGTTCGTGTTTTCTTTTTACCAATTTTGTAATATTTGATATAACGGGTTAGTGACGAGTAGGTCATAGCATTTATTGGATTTGTATGTTTATGAGGTATTTGACCCTCCAGCAAATATCACAAGGCATATTATGCTGCGGTTGAGAAAGTTCTGTTTTCTATGCGTTCAAGAAAAGTTGATCTAGAGCTGTATATTCTATGTACTATTTGCGTCTTTGGAGGCACGCCGTTTAGGTGTCTGGCCTGGTTATCCAGCATTTCAATGACTGTAGCAGACACAGTACGCTCTTAAAGCATTATAAGTACTCCTGACTCGGGAATAGAAACACTGCATCGCATCTCGAGCGGTGGCATTGGACACAGTTCGCGCGGTTGGTGTGTTTTATATAACAAGTTTACTTGTATATATAATTCATCTTGGTTGTATGTGGGAATATAATTATCTTTCCTAGGTCCAGTTATGTCCAGTTTGTACTATGACATTCAAGATGAGCTCTAATCTGCTTGTCATAAGTAACATTTAAGAACTACAATAGTTAGAATAGCAGACGTTAGGTCAGGTTTGAAAATGATAACATAGTTCAAACAGTAGGGAAGCTATGACGCTCTATTACGGTATGCTTCAGCGCAGATGTCAGTCTTTTAATAGCAATTAAGCTAAATAGTTTTAATAGTAGTCGCTTCGTGACGCCTGCCCGTTGTAAAAACTGATCTTTGAAGACGGTAACAATTGGGTTATATAGTTTATATAGTATTGCTTTGAAGAAAGATACAGCAATTGAAAAATAGCTATAAATAGGGCTGCTTAGATAATTAATCTAAACATTCTCACTACTGCCGTGATCTGACTTGGGTGTTTTACTCCCAAACTCCACGGCTGTAGGTGATTCGTATTTTGATTTTGCTTGGCGGCTTAGGGACTGGTGAGACATTACACATGTCTCAGCAAGAAAAGTCGCCACTCTGGATTCAGTCTCCTGAAGAAACGTCCAGAGTTTGAATTAACGGTTCGAGATTCTCTGTGCCTGTGCCTTATTATACACAGCTAAAACACACACACACACACACACACACACACACACACACACACACACACACACACACACACACAGTTGTTCAAGTCTTTGTATTAGTGAAAGGGGAAGAAAACTGCCGGGTGAGTGGGTGAGTGAGTGAGTGAATGTAATGAAAATGTAAAGATAATTGTTTTTAATATGATCACTAATAATAATGTATATTTAATAAAGCGTCCTTACTACCAGGAGCCATTCAAAGGTGCTGTACAAATAATATGTAATATAATAATACCCAAATAATGTCTGTAAAAACCCTGTAATGATTTAAAAGATAATAATTATTTATCTGTGAAAGCGACCTTAAATAGGTGTTTTTTTAGAAGAGACTTAAAATTTCCAAGAGTCGACGCATTTCTAATATTTGCTGGCAACTTATTCCACAAAGTGGGGGCTGCAACACTAAACGCACAATCACCATATGACTTGAGCCGAGACATTGGCACCTGCAATAGTATCTGACTGGATGACCTGAGTTTTCGGGATAACTTTCTAATGGAAACCAGTTCACACAGGTATTCTGGCGCCATATCATTAATAGATTTATAAGTTATTAACAGAATCTTAAAATGGATACGCTGTCTAACAGGTAGCCAATGTAGTTTTTGAAGAATTGGGGTGATATGATCATATTTCCTAGTATTTGTTACAATGCGAGCTGCACTATTCTGAATTCGCTGAAGGCGATTAATGTTATAATCAGATATGCCATATAACAGGGAGTTACAATAGTCTATACGAGATGTAACAAAGGCATGAACTACAGTTACAAGTGACAAGTTACTACTGCAACAAGGAACACTTGAGCTATATCTAAGAAACTGCGATTTACGAAGAACACCATTTTTATTTTCAAATTAGGTAATCAAGGTAAGTGATTACTTACGTAATTAGGAAATGTTATCTTGTTGCAGCAAAGTAGTATCAAGTTAATATTTTCCACAGACCGAAATTTAATGATATTATTACATGAGGCCGATAATGATATAGGAAGCCAGATGTCGAGGCAGGTGATACTCATGGGTAATTAACCTGGGATAGGGTGAGTGGGTATCCGAGTGACTGTACTTCGTATTGAAGTAGATAGTTTTCGGGGACACCACAGAGAAAGAAATTACCACCGAATGGATTCATCTGAACCTAATACGGTACTCCATTTATTTGTGATTCAGATGGTGTTCACCTTGTGGTAATCGTTGTGCGAATGGGGTTATTTCTCGCAATGGTGCTTTTATAAGTATGATACAATATCTAGGAAAGTTTGGAACTTTTACTCTTAGCCACACGCGATATGCATCACGTAAAGTTATCCAGATGGCGCTTCCTACGAACAAACTGTCTCCAAGATGTACTGACTCAACTCCGAAAACCAATGTTTGGATAAATGTGCTCCATCTTGATGCAGTCTGCATTCCAAAGGACAAGTTACTTTCATCCCGTCAAGAAATGCATGGAAATTCGGCTTGTCTCTGTTGAACAGAAAAAGAATACATTTCATGGAAACCATAATCGACTAAGGAATACTTAATTGTTGGATATTCCCTGTCTCAACTGTGTTAAAATTCATAGACATTCAGTAATTCACTGTGCTCTTTCAGCGAGAACACATAATCGTTATCGAAATTTAACCTTTCTTTTCTTCCTCGAACTTTATATTTATAAGATAATAATTTACCTTCCGTTTTTTCTGAGTAGATGGAATAAAATTTGGTTGAACATGTGTATTTTTTCATTGGGGTACATGTTCCATGTCTTTCTAAACCTTTGACTTGAATTATGAGGCAAGCATTCCCTCGTATCTCCAACGAATAGCACATCGACGTCCCCAGGCAGATACATATTGAATAAACTAAACATATATCCATAGTCTGATGTTATTTGAGTGAATTTAGAGGCTAGTATCTCATGTCTGAATGGAGGCTTGTATATCCAGATGTCAGGAAAGCCATGATAAGGGAAATAATGCTCCAGGAGATACTCCATTTTGCTGTTTCCTCTCAATGCCATATAACGGATTGCTGCTGTTCTATTGATTAGAAGTGTTGTATCGATAACTCTCAGCATGGATATATATTCTAACATGAGCGTCCTGTTTGTTTTTGAAGTTTTGCATTCGTATTGGAAACTGCAAGAGAAGAAGGTGATAGGTTATATTTGTCAACGATGCGTCTTCGTTTACTACTACTGCTACTACTTTTTCTACTACTATTATTTAAATAGGTGTATGTGTGTGCGTGCATTTTTACAACAACTACTACTATTACTACTACTTCTACAACTACTACTAATGTTACTACTACTACTACTACTACTACTACTACCACTACTATTAAAATTACTTTTACTACTATTAAAATTACTATTACTACTACTAAAACTACTATTATTACTACTTCTACTACTACTACTACTACTACTACTACTACTGATATTTATAATAATAATATTTCATGAAATTCATAATTAAAACATTTTCGTAATCGTTGTTCACCGTGAAAACATAACACAGTATATCTTCAAAGCAAATGTTGAAATAGTATAGTCAATTGGATGATATAAATATATATATTAGAAATATAATGCGGTAATATAGTTTAATCTATATTCTGGACGGGGAGACTTTGGCATAATGGTGTGGTTCAAATGCACGTTAAGAAAAGATAGCAAACAACAGTCTATTTTAAGTCATGTTGCATTTGCTAGTCTCCAACAAACCGATTTTTACTCAAGTACTGTGTACAATCTTACCTAATAATATTCTTCAGCATCATCGTCTGAATAGTGGCATTGAATATCTATCCGTTCATTCCTGCGATTTACAAAACTTGAACTATGTTTGATATTGTACAACTATAAGGTTGTCCAATATACCAAGATACGCAGAAATGTCACTCCAAAGTGAAACGGTTATATAGGTTTCCATCCAGAAGTTATCACCTGCATGGGTGATGCGTAGAATACCGACAACGTTTAGCAGATAATGGACTGAGATCACATCACATTTATAGAGGATGTAGGGACATAAGCGATTTATAATAACGAAGTATAACACACATCCAAGTGACGACATCCGAACTGATCAGGTTTATCTTAGTAGCACTAGCAGTAGTTACAGTAACAACAGTAGTAATATACTATAATTAGTAAGTGTTACGGTGTTGGTAGTAGTAGTAGTAATAGTAGAAGTAGTAGTGGTAGTAGTAGTCATGGATATTGAATTACGTCTATTACTCGTTCTTAAGTCATAGTTGTCGTAGTAATATTCACCGTGGATGTACTAATATCAGTGTTGGCTATTCCATTAGTAGTCAAACCTTGCACTTGAATGATGAAATATGAAATAATCACCAAACAAAATTTAGAAGGCAAATACCTATATCCTGTTTGCTGGTAGCCGCAAGGGATTGAGATCAAAGCATCTCTTTTAACTCCAGGTACTAGAAAATAATCAATCTCCGCTTCTTTCTTATAGATAGTGGATATTGGAAGTCCCCCAGAATACTTCGTCAGACTGCACGTTATTCCTGTAACGAAATATATCAATATCTCTCAATATCTAGGCTTCTATCTCAGTGTGAATTCATATTAAATTAAATCGCCATAAGGTATACACCAGGAAATGCATTCTAGTTGATCTGACCTACCTAGACTATCTTGTAAGACATCAATCATTTCGTGTGATAGTTTTCTTCCAGTAGAATCACCAGTGATCAAAATCTTTGAGATGTTTTTTTTAGATAGGCATTCTTCGAACGGCACTTCCTGGAGTAGATCCTTGTTGAATGTGCAATCATTTGGCACATATTCCCCGTTTAACTGATCCCACCAGCCATCTCCATAGAACTGTCCCGTCTTCTTAAAGTAATTATCGAAAAACGACAAAGTACACGTTGGTCTAGTCTCACTGTCGGTACCCAATCTGATACGATCTGGTAATTTTGTCACATAGCGAACAGAGCAGGTTTTGTTTGATTCCTCAAATGGGGCTATATCTATTGATAGGTATTCACCATCAGATAAGGTCGATAGGTGTGGTTCTTTGCCGATGACTATAACATTAGTTCCATTGATGTAAGACATCAGTTGTAAGCATAGGAACCACGAAACAAGAACCAAAGTCACCCCTGTGACAGTGAGTTTTGGCACATTTACCCGAGAGAGAGCCATTTGTATAATAGCATGTGTGTGTATGTGTGTGTGTGTGTGTGTGTGTGTGTGTGTGCATCTACAATTGTTGCACCCAGTTATTGTTATTTATACAAACATCTGCGAAGAGACTAGATACATCGGATGAATAAACCTGATATCGTTAGCTTACATTTAGTCATTTAACGTTATAATCGATGCTAACGTAGAACGATTAATTTAATTATCGAATTTAACTAAACTCGATAGTTCGCTAATCCCTGTCAGGGTATATATGATCCGTGGCAAATTATAACTCATCAAATATCTCTCGGGGTTTCAATATCTCATTTCCAGCAACTATTTTACTAACTGAATTTTGTTTGTTTGAATCAACCTGTTGTACCTTTTCAGATATATGATAAGAAACGAATCAGAGGATACGGCACTAACTGATATGGTGAGTCGATGGATTGGTCACTCACTCACTCACTCACTCACTCACTCACCATCACCACACCACCACCACTCACCACCACCACCACCACCACCACCACCACCACCACCACCACCACCACTCACCACCACCACCACCACTCACTCACTCACCACCACCACCACCACCTCACCACCACCACCACCACCACCACCACCACCACCACCACCACCACCACCACCACCACCACCACCACCACCACCACCACCACCACCACCACCACCACCACCACCACCACCACCACCACCACCACCACCACCACCAAAACACCACCACCACCACCACCTACCACTCATTCAAATATCATCACTCATCTTCAAACTCACTCACTCACTCACTCACTCACTTATTCAATAATCAATCACTCACTCACTCACTCACTCACTTATTCAATAATCAATCACTCAATCAATCAATCAATCAATTCGTTGCACATAAATATGGCAAAAACTCTAGTTCATAACTATTCTAATTTTTGAGAGCTTCACGTTTCAAATGCTATGTGTGAGTGTGTGTGTCTGTATGTGTGTGTGTGTGTGTGTGTGAGAGAGAGAGAGAGAGAGAGAGAGAGAGAGAGAGAGAGAGAGAGAGAGAGAGAGAGAGAAAACTATGTTATGTATGCGTTCGAGTTAGTAAGTTTATGCCAACTGAAATAACATAAACTAACGACAGTGTATTATATCTGCCGATATTAATTTCTGGCTGAACTTAAATAGTTAATGATCTGGAAACAGAATATGTGCAAATTAGAGAATCAATGAAACTTGAAACGCTGCCCCATAACGGAAGTCATTAATATTATTGCAACACGTGACGCATGATTATATTACTTTCAATCAATTCAGAAATAAATCGTGATCAACATGATTATATTTCTTTTGAAAAGGTTCCCATATATGATGTAACAGAACGTACATCTACGGGCACACACGCAAGCACACACACATACACACAGACACACACACACGCCCACACCTATTCACGTAGATTCCCAGATATCAAATGATATCGACCCATTATATGCGTTGGCACATTACTGCCAATTGATTATGTCCTACCATATGTTTAACATGGACCAAGATTTACGGTTGTCATAGGCTCACTGTTAAAAGCCATCCCCAGTCTCTGTCTAGGGACAGAGTGAACTTGAACCACTTTAAAGTACAAATTAAACCACCGTTTTAAGGCATCTGCCTATTGATCAGTGAGACAAATTTGCTGGATATCGAAAGTTTTAATGACTACATGCGGTAAATATTTAGAAATCAGTTTACTTTTCAACTCGTTGTAAATCCGTGACGCTTTTAAATGTACTGCTGACATTAAAAAAATGTGTATTTGGTTGAACTTGATTGTAAACAGAATGAATTCAGTTTCAATGCTCAATACAGTCCAGAGCAGCATGTTGAAGGACGTTATCTCTAAGCTTGAAAAAAAAAATATATATATATATATATATATATATATATATATATATATATATACATCAGGGTGTAATCCGCATTAAAGTGATATTATACTCCATGAGCTTGACGATGTTCCCTAAAGGCTCATGATACACCACACAGTTCTTTGGACACGGTGGTCCAACATTGAGTATAATGACGTTCACTCAAAGTGGTTATTAAGCAATCTAAACAGGTTCTGGTTGTCAACAGTGTCAAACGCAGCGGATAGATCGATCAGTACGAACACATTATTGGTATAGATATTGGAAACTATCGTTTTGAACCTTGCGTAGGGCAGACTTAGTTGAATGACTACATTTTATGTTATTTGTGTTACAAATAACTAACACCAAGAATGGTGGAACAACTGTGTGTGTGTGTGTTTGTCCGTGTATGTGGTGGGGTAGCAATACTGCGCAAGGGATTTTTACTGGACTAGAAAGAAACCTGAGTAAATACTATGATTTATCGAACCTAACAGCTAATCCTCATACGTTTCCGTTCATCACTAAGGGAACGTTCATTCACGCATAATTTAGCGTCCTTAAGTATATACAGTTAGGTGTGGTGGGATCTATGTTAAAGCGCCTATCCTATATGATATAATACCTCCGCCAATAGCAGAAATAGTAGTATTTGCTGTCACTGATGTATGATATATATATATATATATATATATATATATATATATATATATATATATATATATATATATATATATGTGTGTGTGTGTGTATATATATAAAAACTCTCTCTCTCTCTCTCTCTGTGTGTGTGTGTGTGTGTGTGTGTCTGATGGCACTGACTATTAACTCCTCAGCATCCCTAAAATCCAATACCTCCATAAAGTTATCTAAATATTTCTACTGAAACATGAAACAAAACCTATATGAACCTAAAAATGTTTAAACTTATACACACGAACAAATCTATACAGAAATGGACTTATAAGGAAATAAATTGTTATAACAATTATGGGATGTTAGGCCCAGACAATGCACTTTCATATGGGATATAATAGTATGTAGGGTACGTACAAAAAGCAGAAGCACATATAAGGGGCACATTTTGACGCCTCTGCTTGCAGTAAATAGCAAGTCTTTGTGATTCACTGCTAATCTAATATATGCACTAACTAATACAACCACTTGTATAGACAGTAGCAATTTGCTGTGGTTAAAAAAAAGCTTCACATCACAATATTTCGACACCACTGATTAAGGCCTCAGTTTTATTATGAGTTAGAATGGCTAACAAATCCTATCTCTATAAACTGCACAGAGGTACAAGCGATCTTAGGTGACAAGTATAAGGATGCGCAACATGCACCAAACATTAAAGTTGTATTATCGTATTATTATCTCTTAGAATAAGCACATATTTTAACCTGTCCAAATGAATATATAGGGGGCGCCTCCATGGCCTAAATGGTAGCGTGGTTCGCCACAGATCGATAGCACCTGGATTTAAACCCCGGCCGGGCCTTGTCAAAAGGGTGTTTCATCTTTCACTTTACCTCATATGAACCTTTTATGGACAATA
>JAODUP010000559.1:190000-205000 GCA_025642065.1 Paralvinella palmiformis
ACCTTTAAATGACACAACGAATAAAGTTTTATTTTATGAAATAATACTAATTATTGAATATGGCCAAGAAGGATATCATTAAAGTAAAATGATCTGAGCCTTTTAGCTGAGATTTGTAACAGGCGAAATATATCAAAACCTAAATAGAGTCGTTATCTCGAAACCAGCGTATTCGAACAATTGTTTTAATGAGAAGCTTATTAACCGTGAATAATAAACCACTACTCGATGTACAATATCTATTTCCTATCATCGAATGAATCCAATTATATTTCATTACAAAAATTAATATACCGAAGCTAGGTTGATGACGAAGACCCATTCGGTGTGACATTCAGTTGTTACGTCCATTGTCCATTTAATTATCTAAAACCAGTTACCAGAACCCAACAATAGTTTAACCCTCGTCTGCTTGGAATACGAAAGGCCCCCAAACAATGGGCGCGTTATTGATCTAATAAGCGAATTTTAGCCGATTAAAGTTACGTTTCCTGCCAGAACGAAGACAGTGATTAATTAATACAATCAGGTACGCGTTTGTCATGACAACCTGAAACAGGAGAGTGTCTGTAATTATCTCGTCTAAATGAGATCTCTGCAGACATTAGATGCAGTTCCTCGGCGAAGACCGGATAAAATTAGCGCAAACATCACGGCAATTATTGTGAAGAAATTAATCATTTATAATAAGAGAAGCCGTAATTACAAACATTCTTAGAAGTCTTTCCATTAATATTCCGTCTACTTCTGAAAACAGGACATCGAATATACCTTTTTATTCCTCTTTGCCAAGAATGGTTAAAAATATCAGCGAGGTCGCAGGTACTTTCAGATATTAAAGTGCTTGTGATTGCCCTTGTTCACGTCGATTACCTTGGCGTGCGCACATAGGTGTTTCGCTAGTATTGAGAGTTTTTAGTATCGGATATAAACAGTTACAGTGGTAGAGTGTGCATTTCGGTATGTGTATCGATTGATGTGGTACTAGTGTGTGAATGAAGCTATGGGGATGCCATATTTAATGTATCCACTTTCCTCCTCAATGTCTGCTAATAGTGTAGTCAAATGATGTTAGTTTTAGATTCGTCATAATAATAATAATAATAATAATAATAATAATAATCACCAGCATGTATACGCATTAGGTGAGGCCAATATTGTGCAAAATAAAAGATGTATTTATGTGCGGAATATTCAAGTTTCTGAAAATGGCATTCGACATAATATGTTGCCGTGCTTTAAACACCTCATTGACGTATTTATGGTCTTCTATGTTTGGGATTGACCATAACCTGTATAAAGTACGAAATACGAATCCAAATACCGAAACGAATTTGTTCGTCTTTAGATACGATACGTTTCAAGATGGATGTGAATATCTATTTATTAATCTACTTACGACGGCATTTCGATATATCGTAGAGGAGATTTTTACTTGATAGGTCTACAAAAATGACTGATAAAAACCTATACGACCGATGAGGTATTTTGCGTTTGTGGAATGGCAGGGATCCGGTAAAATTAATTTAACATCAGAGTTCAATCGAGTAAACAGCTTGATGCGTATGCTATACTAACATTTATGTACAACTGCCGTGTGGTTATCTGACAGCGTGTTTATATAGATACGTTTATGAGCCTATATTATATACACTTGTCGTTGGACACAGTAGCTTAGATTAGTGCATTAACGAGAAGTAGACACGGTTGTAAGTGTTTTATGCTGAGCATAAACGCTAATCACCTTCCAAACACTCCACTAATCAGCTTTGTTATTTTAATTGATGTTTAAATTATTTTTAGATCACCCTAATGGTTCAACATCAGAGTGATTGATGGATCGTTTGTTTCTTTCTCGTGTTACAGCTCTAACTGTTGCTAAAGTTCTATACGTAAATATTTATTATCTATGATAATGTCTAGTCTTCAGTGAATGGACTTCGGCCAGATCAGCCAATTTACATTGGGACTTGTCATTTGGCAATATATACCAAATGCAACAAGAACCAGTGCTCACTCACTCACTCACTCACTCACTCACTCACTCACTCACTCACTCACTCACTCACTCACTCACTCACTCACTCACTCACTCACTCACTCACTCACTCACTCACTCACTCACTCACTCACTCACTCACTCACTCACTCACTCACTCACTCACTCACTCACTCCTCACTCACTCACTCACTCACTCCTCACTCACTCACCACCACTCACTCACTCACTCACTCACTCACTCACTCACTCACTCACTCACTCACTCACTCACTCACTCACTCACTCACTCACTCACTCACTCACTCACTCACTCACTCACTCAATCACTCAATCACTCAATCACTCACTCAATCAGTCAATCAACCACTCAAATGTTTATATCAGACGTAGCATAACTCATATTTAAGCTATGTTTTCTTCATGCTAACACAATTTTGATTGAAAAGGCGTAATCGATTTGTTGACATTTTCTTTTAATAACGATAAGCTATCTTTAACTAATTTGTCTGTTAAAGCCAAGTTGTTTTCGTTGTTTTATGCCAAAACTAAAAGTGACTAAAAGGTAAGCCTAAACACATTAAGAAAGACACAAATTGCTAAGTCTTAACGTGAATATTTCGGGTGTTTTGTTGTTATTATCGTTGCTTTGGTGGTGGCTTCATGTGCAGGTCTGGCTTTAAGCTAATGGGACCAATTTCATGCAATAGGATTTTGCGCCCTAGGTACCCCCCCGCGATCAGGCTAAACTACCCTATTCTTGTATAGCAAAATTGCCTTCTAACCGAACCAAACTTGTAAGGGATTGTCAAGCAAAAAGTTGCAACCTAATATTTAAGTGTGCTGAATTCGTTATGACAGATTACAGAAATGAATAAGGCAGTGAGTACATTATGCCTTGGTTTTTTATCAGTTCACTAAAACAGACCTTGGCTGTGAACCTGGTGGCCCCTCCAAAAATCTTCCTAGTTTGGTCTCTCAGCTTTCGAGCCTGGCTCTGGTTCACAGCAGTAATATGTGTACATGCGGTTCTGTTGCAGTAGGTTGTGTATGCATATATAATTGCGTATGTAATTATTAGTGCTTGGTTCAGAGGTGTTTTGCTGTCGTAGTGACTTTGCTCTATAGAACGGCGGCGTTTCTTTGGAGATCATTAATTTAATTATGAACCTTCTTTGACATTATCTGAATTAAATCATTGTTTGGTCTACACACCAATCCCGAACTGGGATGATTGGAAAACGAATTCCACTTAGAAACTGTCCATAGATTGGAAACAATTAATTTATGGCTATTTTGTCTATGCTACTTTACACTGACATTGCTGTTCACTAATTTCGAGTGAAAGATTCTTGAAATTAATCTTTTTATGTTTAGCCTAAACTTAATGACGATGATAATTTGTTTGTTTTGATGCTAGGAATTCGACGAAGATGGTGATGGCGACTTAATATGCATCGAGGTAAATGACACGCTAGTGCTCTCTGAAATATTCAATGATATTTATTCTTCACCAGAAAGAAGAAGCAGAGGAAGAACAATGGATGAGTCTCAGGAATAGATTTTAAAAAAAAATACCATCGTCTCGAAGAACCTATAACAGGCACTCTAAATGAATGATGATAGAAAAAAGTCAAATCTTCTCCGCTTCTACCTATGATCGACGACAGAACAGCCACCGGATTTACCTTATGAAGCCCTACATCACGGCATCGTTCTGTCGGAAGAGCTGCAAACATTCGCTTGTTGTATATTAGTCAAGGATAACAGCGGGCCCACATCTTATGAACATTGTCCAAATATACCGTTGTTGGTGGTATATGGCTCTATACATATTTTCGAAAATACGATGGCCGGTATGGATATCAGTTGATTCGTAATAAGCAAGATTAAGACAAATTGCCGCAGAAGATTTGCAACGGGTTATTGAATAGCTCTACGATGGGGAACTATTAATAATTTTATATCTAATAATCGTTTGTGTCCGAGTTTGGTAAATAGGAAAATTATGAAATCTACAACAAATGATTCTATACGTTGTCAATGGTGCCACGTTATTTAAGGTTAATTAAAATAGCGACACAATGGTACCTTAATCGTATATTGCTTGGGTAACAGCAAGCATTTTTATCTTGAGATACTGAAAAGTATTTCCCCTTTTCGTGTATCAAAACATTAAGTAGGAGAACACGCACGCACACACAAGCACACACACACGCACACACTCACTCACGCACGCATGCACGCACGCACGCACACATTCACACACAGACAGACACACACACACACACAGACACACACACACACACAGACACACACACACACACACACACATATATATATATATATATATATATATATATATATATATATAGAGAGAGAGAGAGAGAGAGAGAGAGAGAGAGAGAGAGACGCATAATACATGCTACATTTGCACGTACGCGTTTACAAGGACACACCTTCATAAACCCATATATAATACCGAAATGCTGCCACGAACGAACACAAGCAACCTGCCCGTAAAACAACCACCACGAGAAGAAGATGTTAGTTCAGAGACGATGCCCTCATACGGCGAGCGTTGAGTCATTCTTCTCGCCCAGGTCTGCCAGGTGTCGCTGCTAACATAATTAAATGAGACACCTCGCCCACTTAAAGCGTCGTTGATGTAAGATCTGATGGTTACCACACGATGCTATCCTTCCGACGTACTCGGCTACCGTCGCACCAACCATCACATCGTGTTACTGGAGATGGGATAATATGCTCGTCGTTTTTCCTCCGTCCTTGACGCAGACAATGCGCCTCTAATTATTAGTCGCATAAACAACTCCAGCCTCGCTAAAAGCCTGTCAAACTAGATTTGAGCGGAGGCCTTTTGCCGGGGTGATGCCGCACTGCGAGGGCGCCACCGTTTTCAAAATAAAAAAAAACGCCCCCGGTGTTTCGGCGAAGCATTTCATACATCGGGAGTTCAGCTCGGTCTAAAGCTGTAAATGCAAGGTATTTTTAGTACGTCGAGAAAACGTCTGTCCTACCTCATAAAAATGTAATAATACCGCTTTATTAACCGACATATTTTTTAATATCTGCTCATATTTCACGCGGACACCGTTCGAAAACTCAAATTGGGAGACGCACACGTACTGCAATTAGAAACACTCTGAGATGGAAACGTCGACGCGTAGGTTCAAATGGATACGTATCCTGTGTCTCTGGAATGTTTTATATCGTCATATAATTTCCCCTGTGACTTGTCCTTCGGTCACATACACTAGATATGAGGAGCGCTGGGGCCCATACAAAAATCAACTCTTCTCACAAGAAGCAGATCTAGGGACAATAGTGAAAAGACATGGGATGCATGACAGCGGGGACAGATGATTGTTATTATCAATAATCCCTTGGATAATCTAAGATCCCGATTACGGGAATCTCTTGCTTCCTTACTGGTAAATAAATCTACTTTTTTTCTGAGGTATTAGTCGTTTACCTTGAAAAGAATTTAACACTTCATCCGTAACGTAAACACTTGATCATGATTTAACACGTACCTTCACAAATTACGAAGTAACGGCGCGAAAGTTATGTAGATATCTTTGATTAATCAAGTTCATCGATCACTGTGAACAAGTTAATCACGCTCATCTTATTGAAAACATCCATTCCTTCACGACATTATATATAACGGCGATCCAACTACTTGCTATAAAGTCATTGAAATATATGAACATATGTGAACACTGCGGAGATGGTGGCAATCGGTGAACATTTCGATAAGATCGGATGTTCAGGTGTTCAACGGCTTAAATCGGATGAATGAGAATAATTAATTGACACGTTCGAAATCCAACTTCCGGTTCATGGACATTCTTATTGACTTTCTTAGGTATAAATCATTGTACAATTAGATCTATATTCAGAAATATGGTGCACAATCATTTTATTCATGTTACTGCCGTAAGAGATAATAATAATGATGATGATGATGATCATCATCATCATCATCAATATTATCGTTGTTGTTGATTATGTTTTTATCGTCACCATACTTGGTATCAAAATATCAGTGACGTTTTTCCTTTCGGCGTTTATGTTTTATGTTAGGCTCGTGAGCGGATGTGTGTGTCTATTTGTGTGTGTGTGTGTATGTGTGTGTATGTGTGTGTATGTGTGTGTGTTAGCAGAATGGAATAAGGCATTGACGCTTATTAATAAACGTTACGCAATATCAACCTGTTATACGAATCATTTTCCATCCAAAACCTTTCCCTCTCAATTCGTCAAGAAACCTCCTTTCCGCGCGGATCACCTTTCATAATCATCAACACTATGTCTAGAAGATAATAACCACTAAATATCTCTGCTGTCTCGATGCGTTTCCACCTATCACGCTAATACAATTAATCACCATTTGCATAGCCCCATTGCTGCATCAATTGGAACAGCATCCAAATATTTCCGAATAGATCGGAATAGTTATTCCTAAAGCGGAATTAGTTCCTTCGATAGTATTAGAGGCGGGAGTCCTCTCAAAAAGGTCGCCCGCATGTTAGAACGTAAACAAAGGCCTTCTCTACCCTTTCTCTTTCTTCATTCGTAATGATATAGATACACGAAGACGATTTGTTGTAGTAAGAGAGTTGAGAACGAGCTGATAGTAATACATCTTGATCGGATGTCAGCTCAACACTTCGTCGGTAGTCCAACGTCTTAAGACCTCGAATCCCGAGTATCGCTCGGTGATTTGGGTGATTTAAGGCCGTGGATTTGCTGTTGGGAGAAGGATTAGACTTTAATCGTCGGGATTTGGGATCGATTCATGAAGACCTTCCTAACAACGATGACTTGATATGTCCTTGGAAATTTGTTATTGAATCCGGTGTCTCGTATCGTTATTCGTCTTCTGGCTCGTTCTTTATGAATGATGACCATTGTTTATCGACCTGTCTGTATAGCTTCCCATTCGTCCATCAGTGGCTGCATCTGTTTTACTGTTTCTTCAACCGGCTATCTATCTGTTTACACGTTTGCCGGCTAGTAAACTCGATTAGTCTCTTCCATAACCCCCCCCCTCTTTCTCGTTTTCTCTCTCCCTCTTTCCCTCTCTATTTGTTTCCTCTTTCTCTTCCTGTGTGGCTGCTTGCTCGCTCGTTGGTGATTTAGATGAACTTCCCTTTTAATAATCACCATAAAACACTCCGCGCAACTTAAGTACTTTTTGTATATACTGTCACCGAAATGCTGACTAAATGTGTAAGTATCTAAAACAAGTTCAATTGAGTAATGACATAAAACTTAGTGGAATAATTTAGAGATTAATCTCTCGGCTCACATCACAACTTCAACTATCCCAGTAAACCTCTAAGAAATAACTATTCAGGAAGTTTCTAAATCCGGGAAATAATTATTAATAATTATTAAATTGTAATATATATATATATATATATATATATATATATATATATATATATATATATCGAACTGTTTTTATATTTGTCTCCCAGCTCAACTGTTTACTTAACTGATAAGAGGCGCACTATAAGTCTATGTATCTTTGTCTCAGATTACCTGCTGTCAAACTATCCCTCCGACTGACTACCGTTCCCAGTAGTTCCATATATTTGTCTATACCTATACATCTAGATCTTTGTGTATTCGGCTGATGATGGAATAAATTGTCCGGAAACGGGCGCACCACAATGGGACCAACCGACGAGCCTGATTGACGTATTTATGTTAACCTTTTCGCTTCAACGACGCGCCAGAGACCGGACAATCCGTCAGCCGTAAGACGGCCAACGGAACCGGAATGGGGGCATTCCTTCTACATCGGAAAGCATCGTCCTTTTATGCAAACGACATTGGTAAATGTCGTTCGGACCGGAAATGGCGCCCCGTCTTCCGACATCTCGTCTAGTGCGTTATCTTACTTCAGTGGCGCCGAAAAGAGGATGGCGGCCAGTGGAGATGTATAGCGTGGAGTGCCGGACAGACGGTTGACAGCGATCTCGGACGGTCTTTTAACGCGTCTAGCTTCCTGGACGGCTGACCTTAAGGAACCCGTCCCGACCGCGATGGACCGTCCATTATTTAGCAGCGAGATTTTGGGATGTGGTAGGCCGAGGACCGCGGTTTATAATAAGGCGCCCCCAAGCGGTCGAAATGGAATTATTCTTCTATTGCTGAATTAGTTTACTCGAAATGTTACTTGACCACGCTACACTTATAAGCATGCATTACATGCTACGAGCGACTTACTTGATATGGAAACTAAACAGTTGCAGATCAATTTAAACTTATACTTCCTGGTTCCGGGCTATCGCCACTTTAGACTATTAGTTATGGCATTTTTATTTAACTTTGTTTTTGGTATGACGACGTTATCATTGTCGTCCTGTTTGTATTTACCCAGCATCCTTCATTATCGATATTACCAGCGACATCAACAGCACCAATAGTATCACCCTTTTTACTACCAGCAATACTACTTTCACTTCATCCATTAAAATGTGCTAACACAAGTTGTACTATCGTTATCACCATGACTACCGTTATTACTCCTGTAATCACTGTAACTACTGCCGATAACCTTCCCATTATTATAATTTTTATTATTATTGCTATTATTATAATTATTATTATTATTATTATCATCATTATTGGTATTATCATATTGTTATTTATATTTCGTCCTGTGTATTTATGGTAGTGGTAGTAGTGGCAGTAATTATCATTATTATTATTATTATTATTATTATTATTATTATTATTATTATTATTATTATTATTATAACCATCGTCTGACTGGATACAGATGATCTCTGTATTTTAAATAACTACATTTGCCTGGCTTAAATATTTAGCGAGTTGAATATCATTTAAATCTTAATTCTGACTTTAGCAATTAGAGTTTCAATTGTTGAATAGCTTGTTTACGTGCTACAACAGATATGACAAGTGAAGAGCATTTGTCAAGCGTCGTGTCATTGCAGGCGCAAGTTGAAGAAATACAAATGGACCAGAAATATAGATTATAAGATATCATAGGATAATGATATCATGAATCAATCAGCGGAGTGAATATATTCTGCATAAATGTTTGACGCAATGAATGCATCTAATGGCTTGTATACGTACCACAACATACCAGAAAGCAATACCAGCTAACCTAACACCACATGGTACAACTTAGGGCAATCTAATAAAAGAAGATACCCTATAACACACCCGACAGACACGCATATGCCCGCGCACGCACACACGCACACACACCCGTGCACGTGCGCACACACGCACATATACACACGTCAACAAACACAACACAGGCAATGATGATGAAGATGATTGATGTTTTATGGCCAGTTTAGTGCATTTGGTAGGCTAAATAGGCCGATCGACCCCCAAAGGTAATGAAGCTAAGTCAAATATGAAACATCCGTCAGATACACGGGTGGTAGTAGTCCAACACGCTACCGTTAGACAGTGACACACGCAACACACATGCGACGTTCTGGGGAAGTGATAGTGACATTTCATGCTTCAGGCCGATAACTAAACTTAAGACATCCTCCGCGAATAAAAGCTTCTTAGTGTGGCATTCTAAGCACTAAACGTAATCCATACCAGAATTTCACGAATGGTAAGCTATTGTCTAGAGAGTTATACGTCTCGGGGCGGCACGGATCTTACCATCTCACCGCAAACGCTGACGCCGACACGCTGAAGGGGCGTCGACTGCTTAAACATTCCGTGTACTGAAGCCATTAAGAGCGCTACGTGTCTTAATTTGGTTAGGTTGGCCATTCCGTCAAGCGGTGAAGAGTCGCATATGTAAACCAAGCGGCGAGCACTCGGCACACACGCCATCCCTAATACTGATCAATCTTCACCTCTGGCCAGACGCTTCCTTCAAGCAGGACGAGGCTATCGACTGATAAATTAGCCAAATCTAGCCGGCAAAGGACGACGTAAAAGAATACCGCCGACCGGTTCGGATCTGGCTGGCTTACCGTGATGGACTCCTTGGTACCAGGTCAAGAGCAAATACGTTGTCACTCCACTAATAGCTTACTGACGATAGGTAATAAACGGACGCCTGTTTCATTTAGCTAAGATAATGATTGTGCTCTATTTAGCGCACATGGAGTATTAAGGGGCAATTATACTTCTATTACGTGGATCATTAATTTTACTTTAGATTCGGGCAATACGTGTTCAAAATGATTTTCAATCGGTATATCCAGTGTGTGTGTGGGGGATTTATGAATTAGTGTTTACCATTAATAAAAGGTTGAGTTTCACTTGTATGTGGGAGAAAGGATTTTTCGGATATCGTGTTCTCCACTTTCTTTATAACCATCTTGTTTTATAACAACAACAACACTAACAACTACTAATAATAATAATACTCATTCATAACCAAGCTGAAAGCTGATGTTAATTCACGTAACTTATTAGTTAATTCAGCAAGCTTAATAGATTGATATACAAATTCAACCATGAAGTGTAATCGATACAGCCTGTTATCCCCATCACCGTTATAGATCACGATTGATGCGAATGGCATCAATTATGTGAAAGACAACGCCTGAGGAGCGATCATGTTTTCTGTTCGCTTCAGGTTTCGCAAAGGAATTCTCCGATTTGCTTATGTGATCCGACTTCAAAACTAAAGTAGGTTCATTTGTCACATCTGCAATTGAGCATCCAATGGTAATATTGAGATATTAGCAGCTGTTATGCACGTTACTCGTAAAAGTGCCATCGATGTATACACATAAACCAGTGTACACTGACTTTGGTTGTTTAGTGTTAGTGTGAAGAAAATATATATATATATATATATATATATATATATATATATATATATTTTAAAAAGTGGTTTATATAATTTGCTTATTGGGTTAGTGATCTTTAAATATTCAGCTCCATTTATTTGTATGTTAAGTAGTGTAGTTTGGTATAAAACATTATATTTCAGGTGTGCCTTTTGATCACAACATTGTGCCCTTTAATTGTTTGTGTATGCCATTTGGGTACATCAGGCTGGTTAAAGTATGCTTTTCTGATTGTTTCTGTTCCCCAATATTTGTTGAATATATGGCTTGTGATAATATAGTATGCAGGCACAATGATCCCTCCGATGGGAGAATACTTATGCAAGTGTCCCTACATTGCAGGTAAATATTCATCACATGGATAGTTCGATGTTAATCAACAAACATATTGCTCCAAAAGTGCTATATTTACATCTAATGGATCCGAATAGACATATCCTCATCAGAGGGAGCACTGGATTAAAATAAAACTGAAAATAATAATTGTTATTGCTGTTATTATTATTGTGAATTGTGTGACATGTGCAATATATGTTTATAGTAATAAATACACTAAATTATCACAAATGTCATCACATATACCTAAACATAGCATTTGTACATTCAAATATAATTCTAAGAACAATTCAGCTAAACGATCAGGCCAATGTTGAAGTCCACAAATTATTATTCTCATTTAGCATTCTTAGGATATGTAAACACACACAAACATACTGAACGTAATCCAGGTAGTGATGGCAGTTAACCATAATCAATCTTGATGATGAAGAACGTTTCTGAAGATAACCCTCTCCTTCACTTTCCTCCAAAGAACAAAGTCAATGCCACTCAACTGGTTACCTCCAATCATGGATCTCATCATCAGACCACAGTAAGCTGAAGACAGGTTGTTCCTTTATAGATAAATTGCACAGTTCTGGGCACAAAAGGCTCTTTCTCAATATCCTTGATGGACTGGGTGAGTCATTCCATGAAGTGCTATAGTAGAGAGGTTCGATAACTCGTCCTGCTGGTGTTGCATAGTGAGGCACCAGAGATTCTACACGTCATTGAGGGTGCTGTTGCTCCAGAACAAGTTTCTTCATTCTTTCCCACTCTTCCGTAGTGGTTTCTTTGATAGACACAGATAGTTCTTTGTATGTTAACAGACCATCTACCTCCTTAAGCTCATCTTCAGATGGGCTGGTTTCTCCAAGGGATTATCACCATCTTGTAGGTTCCTTAATTGTGTCCAGGTACACTTTGATAGGTATAATTTCAAGATTCTTCGTTTGCAAGCCAGGCTGAGAACTATGAATGGTTAAATTATATCAATCATCCCATGCGGGATCACAATTAACAGCTCTATCCCTAAATATTTATTCAGTCCAGACGGGTTGCAGCCCTTCCGTATTGTTAACATAAAATATGTTTGAAGTGAGTCCAGGATTATTATTACTACATTAGTACGTCTCTTTATTTCAAAACGAGGCGATTGAGAAACGTTTTAACCTTCTCCATCATGTTCACTGTATGAAGACTCTTCTTGAAGTGATAGTATATCTCTTCCATATTCTTGAGAAACTTTGTAACACGGGTACTTTTGGAACAACTTGTATTGTAGAAAGAGCAAGTCGATGCGCTGAACAATGTGTGTTGGATATGTGCGAATAATAGAGATCGCTTCGTTCTCGCAGTAGTGTGGACATCATGCAACTGGTCTACAGCTGAATTATAATTACTCTATCTTGTACGCTCGTTGACATGTAGTGCTTCAGTATTTGTTGGCTTGATTTATTTCCATCAATCTGGGGTACTTGGATACTGGTACACATTATTTGATCTTCCAGAATACTATTTTCATAGCAACAATACATCTAAATTATTATCTTGATGGTGCCTTTGATGTAGCTGCAACAAGAGTTTGTTGTTTACTCTTGGTTTGGTGTCGATCCTGATAATCACGCTGTGATACATGTCTTGTTAGTTGAAACAGTTTTGTCTGGAAATGTTTCTTAAACTCTTTGGAGTGTCTTTTACTATGTCTTCTTTTGTGAAAGGACTCGGGTCCTCATACACAGATATGGGAGCAGTAGGTATCTATTTCCAGAAATGTATGAATTGAAAAATAATTGCCATAACATGTGACAAAGTCATAATTCTGCTTGGCTTGTGTACCTTAATAGTCATGTACCTGTTTTATGTATTTACAGTGTAGATTCTCTTGCACAATTAATTAATTGACTTGGACATCATTGCAGCATTTTTCGTATGGCTATTTATCATCATGATCATCATCGGTGACCCAATTTACTTCGAATGTGTGCATAAAACTGGTCATTCAATATCTAATTCAATCAATGATTTCAACACTGATCCCACTGCAATGTCACTCAGGTTATGTCTAATGGTACACATCTGTTGTTTTTATCTTTCTTTTGGTCACATTTCGCAATAAACCATTAAACAACAAATACATTTATGACCACCCCCTTGCATTCCCAAATTTGTCTTACCAAACACTTCCAAGTGTCAATACCAACCAGAATTTATGCCTTCCATCTTGTTGGGGAGAAAGAGTGAAATAGAGAACTGTCGTTTCGAGCACACCATTGCTTGTTCATAATGTGTTTTATGACGATCACAAATCAAGTTCTGGTCGGTGGAACAGCACGGCATTGTGGAAATCAGCTAGATGTCACACAGTTGATTAGGTAATATTCACATATTCAGAAGACGTAGCTATTACACAACATATTACATTTTCAAAGATTATCGTAGTAGATTTTCCGCCAATGACAAAAAAACAACCTCTCACTTGTGAATTAATTTTCTGGAGGTGCCTTCCAATATATAGTAAATGTGCCAATTAAACTAGGTGTTTGGTGTATGGTCATTACAGTTTTGCGTTGAATGAATTTTATTAGTGTCAATGATGCAATGGCACAGCCCAAAATGATCCCTGGAATGTTAGCTTTTGTATGTTTTTTTGTTTGTTTGTTTGTTTGTTTGTTTAAATCAATACTTATCCGGGGAATATATTCAAGATAAACATTGTGTTCATGAAATTCTTATTTTCAATTTCGTACTAACCTAATTTTAATAAATAATATTACCGAATTATCTGGAATGAGATTATCAATGTGATTAATCTTCATACATTTAATACCACCTACTCTTCCAACTCAACTATCATTAGGATATATTTTATCTTTTAAATTGTTCTTAGCTTTATCAATCATTCCCTTATAACACTTATTCATCAGCTATGGGAATATTGTATTTTCCCCTTAAACAAGACGGCAATCTTACTAATCCAAAATTGACATTATCTATCCTTACGCCATGCATGTCTATCCTTATTTGTGGGATACCAAGAACGCTACACGTCTTTGGGGGTCTTTTAAGTCGCTCCTATTATTTAATTGTAGGTGGCAGCACCGTTTAATGTGGTTGGTCACACCTGCCATTACTAATCTCTAAAATGGCACAAACAAAACTGAACAATTTGTTCAGATCTTAAACCGAACCGAATGATTACAACATGAAATGGCATTAGACTTATACCATCGAATGTGACATGACGGACCAGGACATGGTTATTCTGACAGCTTCCCCTCATCCATATCTCAGAGGCTGATGTTTATCTCAGCTGACAACGTCTAGGAGCCACACGACAAGCATCCGGTGACTCATACTGGATCAATGGGCAAATAGTGAACAGACCACGTGGAAAAATGCTGAGTTTAATAGAGCATGTGTAAATAAATGAAATCATTAGGTTCAACTGAAATAATAAATGTGTAAATACAGGTTTTTTTTAAATATTTAAAACGGTATGTAAATGACAGCGCCCGTTCTCTAGAGACAAATGGTATGTTTTATCAGTTTTATATATATATATATATATATATATATATATATTTATATTTATATTTATATATATATATATTTTTCTTTGTTTGATTAATAGTACTCTAGAAAATCCCAGATTTAATCTAAACATAAATATAGAAGACGTGACTTACGAAACAGTGGCTGTTCAGAACATATGTATGCCAATGATTGTTTACTTAATGTGAATGATTTGTTATGTATTTATATATATTATATTATATATATATATATTTATATATATATATATATAAATACATATATATATTATATAATGCTAATGTTTGA